>JAWPHD010007023.1:0-135477 GCA_037043455.1 Cyrtodaria siliqua
GTGTTGACTAAAAAATAGCTGTATATAGCCTAACATATTAATGATACATTATATATTTGTGACAACCACACATCATGTAGCTTTATCACGTTATAAATTATGTATTGCACAGACCCATATACCTACAACAGAAATATGGTAAAACAAAAATAAAAATATTTCGAGTGGGGGAGTGGGGCAAGATAGCTATGTGTAAGAATTGACAAAAACAACACAGACATAAGTTATGTAAAAAAAAAAAAAAAAAAAAAATTAAAATATTCTAGTCTCGAGTGTGTGGTGGGGGGAGGGTGGGGGCGGGGGGAGGGGAGGCAGGAGGGAGGGAGGGGGGCAACATGTGTAAGAATTGACAAAAGCAACACAGAAATATGTAAAAAAAAAAAAAAAAAAAAAAAGTGGGGCTTGGGAGGGGGGAGGGGTATAGGCGGGGTTGGGGGGGGGGAGGGGGGCAACATATATGTGTAAGAATTGACTAAAACAACACAGAAATATGTAAAAAAAATAAATATATATATAATATAAATATATATATTTCAAGTGCGGGGGTATAAGGGTGAGAGGCGGGGATGGGTGGGGGGGTGAAGGGGCAACATATATATGTGTAAGCATTGATTAAAACAACACAGAAATATGTAAAAAAAATATATATATATATATATATATAATAATATATATATATATATAATAAATAAATTGAGTTTCAAGTGGGGGGGGGGTGTAAGGGTGACAGGCGGGTGGGTGGGGGTGGGGGGGGGGGGGTGGGGGGGGGGGGGGTGAAGGGGCAACATATATATGTGTAAGAATTTACTAAAACAACACAGAAATATGTTTTAAAAAAGTGTGGAGGGGGGGATTTGGGGGCGGGGCGGGGGAGGAGGAGGGAGACAATGCCCCAATATGGGTGAAGTATGAATAACATGCATAATGCATAATGCTATAAGAAATCTCAAACCAAAATATAGATATATACAGGCTTACATGCAAACCTAGATCTGCCTTTATTGCACATTTTATGGGCCATCACAATGTGGGTGCCATGGGAGCCCAGCATTTGCAGAAGACAAAATTACTTACCCAACCCTTTACAACATACTATAAGGAAACCAATTCCAAAATTTAGTTCAGCTAGGACAAGAAGTGTAAGAGATATAGACCCGTAAACACAGCTTACACGTAAAATTTGATGTGAAACAGACACATTTCAAGGGCTATCAGAATTTGGGTTCCATGGGAGCCTAGGGGTTATAAGAACCAAAGTAAAGATATCTATGCGTAGATAGAAAGCACATAATTTTGGTTAGCTATGCAAAGGATTTGCACTAAGAAATGTAAGTAGATAATAGACTTGTAAACACAGCTTACACGCAAACCTTGATGTGGGACGCCGACGCCGACGCCGGGGTGATTACATAAGCTCTCTTATTCTTCGAATAGTCGAGCTAAAACATGTTTAGGGTTTTTGTGTATTTGAAATGTTGACCCCTATCCCAGAGTCCCATGGTGTCCTTGGAGCAAATTATATACTGATTTACCCAAAATCATTACATTTTACTGAGAAAGAAAAAAAATAGATATTTGTCCCAATTTGTGAAATAATCCGGGGTGATTTTTCAAACCATTTAATCGAACTTGAAACGATTCAATGCAGTGCTAAACAGTTCACTCCAAAATATGAATCAACGCAAGAGAATGTGAACCAATTTAAAAGTAAAGAAACTGAATTAGTGCAAGACCAAAACAATCAGTTCAATGACAACAGAATCAATTTGACATGAAGACAAATGGCCGATACTGAACAGAATTAATACGATGTAAAGTGAATTAATTCGGTGCGAGGGCACCACTTGCACATGGTTGTGGGTAAAAGGCGTACCGTACCGTAAATTCCGAACTATAATCTTGGATAATGCATTGATCTTATTTGTATAATGTTGAAAGGCATTGACATCAGAATCATCTGCGTGAAATTTGGTCGAAGTGACGGAGTTTTGGCCCTTTGACGTTTTCACTTTAAATTTGTTGTCGCCGCTACTCCCTCTAAACCGCTGGTTGGATTTGCCGAAAATGTACAGGAATCATCGGTATAATGTCTTGTTGTGCATTCGCGTTTGTGTTGCGGTTCGATGATTTTTGACGGAGTTATGGCCCTTCGAAATTTTCTCTTTAAATTTGTTGTCGCCACTACTGCTCTTAAAACGCTTATTGGATTTTGGCAGAAGTTGGCAGGAAGCATCCGTATGATGTCTAGTTCGGCATATCGCGTTCATTTTCCGGTTCGATGATTTTTGAAATTTTAACTTTAAATTTGCTGTGTCCGTTACCCCTCCTGAACTGCTTGTTGGATATCGACGATACTTGGTAAGAAGCATCGGTAGGATGCCTGGTTGTTCCGGTTCCATTTTTGACGGAGTTATGGCCCTTTGACATGTTAAGTTTAAATTTGTTGTCACTGCTGCTCCTCCTAAACCGCATGTTGCATTTTGATCAAACTTGGTAGGAAGCATCGGTATGATGTCAAGTTCTGCATATACCGTGTGCGTTTCAGTTCAATAATGTGTGACGGAGTCATAGCCCTTTGACATTTTAACTTTAAATTTGTTGTCGCCGGCACTCTTCCTAAACCTAGTGTTGGATTAACATTATTATGTTCCTACCAAAACCAGGAATATAATAACCTTGACCTACTTTTTGGACTAAGTTATTAACACTGGTTTTATTTTACAATTGCTTTTATCTTTTCTTGTTATATAAAACACCTTATCACAAATCCGTAATGTTAAAACGTATCCAAAAATGTTCCCTATCTACTTCCAAACATATCTGAACAAGGTTGCGCACTACATCTAAAAATCTTAAAAACACTCACTACATTTGGCCAGTAAAGAAAAAAACATTCTGAGAGGTTTTACACTTAGTGATACATTTTGCATGGAACAATGCACCAAATCATTTCGCTGTAGCATAAATGTATGCTTATGTGATATATCTTTAAGCCTGGACAATATTAAAATAATTTAAAATACATGAGATGAGAAAGCTGAATCTAAACAGAAACTAATTCTTTACTACCGATGATTATATACACCCTAATGCAGTGTACTTACTGTTTAAGCTAGCGCATGCTTATGTTTCAAATTAATTTGGAAAATCCTTAAGATACTCAAAGAGTTATGATGGAGTTAAAGTTATAATATATGGTATCTGTATAGATATGTATGGTACACATTTCCGTCACAATTGACAGTCGAGTTTGTTACGCATGAATTAAACAGTGACTTAAGAATATAGAGATTGGCGACGGATATTGGATATATAGCGAAGTTGACTGTAATCTCGTATGGCTACGAGAAGTCAAAGGAACCTCGCGTTTGCTGTAAAATATTCTTCGGATGCGCCATTTTGTTTTCATTGATGAAGTGTTTCGCTCCGTGAAATTGGAAAATATTTAACTGTTTTGGATTTACAAGTCATACTTCACATAATAGGTTTGTTATTTTATTAATTTTTCGTTAGTAATAGTAGCCAGATTCCTGGACTCCGGTGTATCCGTTCCCTCTCTCTGGAGTACGTAGTAGAGATCTAAATAACCTACATTGTGCTGACGATCCGTTAAAAACATTCAAATATATTCATTATTATTAGCATAAAGAGCGCCGTTTCTGATATTATTCTAAGATTAAAGAGACTGGAGGCGGTCTGGAAGATTAATGGGTGTCAATCCAAATACGAGTTAAACTGTCGTAATGTGTTCTCAGTTTTGCGTATGCATTGTAATCGATTTAATTATTATTAATTAAATATTTTGGTCGGGAAAATTCGACGAGTTTTGGGTGCATACATTTGCATACATAATTTATGTTAATTCATATGATGCGTTAAGCCTATACTAAATCATTTTGTTGGGATCTAACCAAACGTTTATTTAATAGTGTGTAAAACTGCTAACAACATGAACCCCATATGAATTAATATTGATGCGTTAACAACAAAAATATACTAAGTCATCGTGTTTACCAGCTGAAACATTTTCAAACATAATCATTCCCAAACAGAACACAATATGCGTTTGTTTAATGCACGGTCACATTTCATATGAAACTGATTTAACACATTTTGAGGGTTTTCTCTTGTATTTGTTTTGGCACCAATTACTCTTTCAGATCGCCCATAAACCCTTAAGGGAGTCATAGAAAATAAATCGTGTGATCTCAATAAATTGATATATTAGTATGGCATGATATAAGATTAATTATATTGATGAATTACACCAGCATTTTAATATGAGCGTCATGTTGCGAAACAAGGTACGACACTGGGGACGAAACGCGATTTTCCAATAAAACTGCTTATTTTGGTACAAAATATAGTTTTACTTAATATAACTTCTACCTCAGAAGACGTAACAATAAATTTAAGACAGGAACATGCAATTTAGATATAAACCATGATTATTATATGTACAAATGCGAATGTATATGGGTCGAGTACGAAATAAGCAAATTGTAATGAACTAATAACCGGATAGCACAATTTATCCGAATCTCGATATACGTTTACATGTGTTTATACTAAAGGAATTTTGTCTAATTTTCGCATTTGACCATCTATTTATACATAGCTTTAGAAAATATGAAAACATTTTCAGTTGCAATTAATCCGAGGTGTTATGTTTTAATGATTACTTAATAACTCTACAGAATCACGAATTTTAGTTGTTTATCTATAAAAAAAAAAAGGAATGTGACACGAAGAAATATACTAGCAAAATAAGGCACTCAAGCTGAATTAAGATATTAAGATAGTCAAATAAAAAGCCAAATCAAAGATATGGAGATGGTCAAATAAAACTTATAGATGGGTGTTCCACTGAAGACTTGTGTCGCTTGCCGTGTGCTGGATAATCAAACTATAAAGTTTCAAGACAGGGGGTGAAATCCTTCATGAATTTTGAAGAAGATTTTAAGTTTTATGAAAAAGGAGATTACTCTCCCAAAATGAAATTGAGGGTTATTGGTTTTGGATAACAACTTTCCTCGGCGAATATGCGTGTGCAGTTTCGCAAACAAGGTTCAAATACTTTTGAAGTTATGGCCAGTTTTGAGCTTGGTTATGCAGATTTAAATTTGATGAAAGTGGGATATCTCTGCTAAAATGAAAGCCATGTTACAAAACATCTTAAAGTCGGATCAAGATGTGTGTCATGTTTCATAAACATAAGCGAAATACTATTATGTTCTAGTTATGGTAAAGTGTTAGGTTAAAATCTCCTTCAGTGGGTCCCCAGCCAGCAAGAACACATCGGGCCGACATCTGACCGACATTGTATACAACATCGGCCCAACGTCGGCAAACAACATCGGGCCGTCGTCAATTTTGCAAAGAGGCACTACGTCGGCCCTTCATCGATTCATATGTCGGGCCGACATCAGGCCTACCTCAAAATAGTATTAAAAAAACAATTATTTGCTTTACGTTTTCAAACTTGTTCTTAGAAAATATAATTATATTTGAATATATATAAATATATATGCAGTGATAAAAGTAACTATCCGTGATTGGATATATATGATATGTTTCTCAACATAAAGTATTATCGGGCGTCCGAATTTTCGATGAAATCGATAGAGTTAATACTGAAATATTTTCATTATAAAAGTATATACAACATATGTAAACTCTTTCTGTTGGTGTTTATATCATTAGCTCGATTGGAAAAATATACGTGAGCAATAAATAAAACACGTGTCAATTTAAGTAGCATCATTTTGAAATAAACGAAAGAACAAAGCGATGACTATCTTTTCACATTAACAATAAATACACAATATTTAATATCAACTCCCGTTATTGATTTATGATCATCTCCCGTTATTGATTTATAGTGTGTTATGTCGGACCGACAGCGGCCCGATCAAGGAGATCAAATAAACACCAAGTGAAACTCTTTAGGTTGATTATTTATATTAACAACAAACTAAAAAAAAATTTTACATCGATTACGAAACAAGTTATTGCAACTTAGATTAATCACTCTCGATGGCTTCCTGGGTAGAGCCAGAAGCAATGTGGATTAATTATCTTGCTCAAGGATAAATAACGTGGCCAAGGCGAGGATCGAACCCACGACCTCTCGATCTGATGTTCGGCGCTCTACGACTGGACCACGCACTCCACTAACTAACAAATGATAATTATGTTATTTGATCAATAGGACGTGAGATTCTTAATTTCCTTGTTTGTAAAGTGCTTAAAAATGTGCGTAGCAGCCGATGTCCCCAGCCGATATAGGCCTGACGTCAGGCCGATAATCTTATGAGTTATTTATGGAAAAAAACGGTTAAAATAACTTCTATGCCCTGAATGGATCCCAATTGCAAATTAATTATTATTTTTCTAATCTCTCTATGTTTTTACCACTATATTTCTTTATCATGTTAATTTACTAAAGATGTTGGACCGATGTTGGCCCAATATCAGTAACGTCTGCCGCTGTTACGACTAACAGCCGATATCGGCCCGATGCAGTGTTGCTGGCTGGTGCAAGACAATTGACGAGATCTGTCATCCTAGCCTGGTTCCCTGGACTCCCATAATGCTTTGCATAGTACAGTGCTAAGCATTGTGGTAGGCCAGGGAACCAGGCTACTCTCATCCCTCATCATAAATGATGACCAATCAGTGATCTAGAAAATACAAGCCCTCCACATTCTGGTAGGGGTAAACTCGGTGTTTAACTGAATTTAGCCCTTTATAAAACTAGTTCGTAGTGATAATTAAAATAAAAGCTTTGTTTTTTGTGCACATCTATGTATGGTTGTACCTTCTTTTGGTGTTGACTGATTTTAAAACACCAATACGGATACATTTAATTTAAATCATGGTCTAATATTTTCATTTTTCGTATAGAGATTGATGATAAAGTCCGAGTAAACCCGTTTATGTTCACCTACCGGAAGTTGACCGAATGTGAGAGTTATGATACAAATATACACATGTCTATACTTCATAATAATCAAGCACAAATACATAGAGACCCTCCACCCCAACAAAACAACAACCAAAAAAAAACAATAAAATAATTTTACGAATTTTAACTGTAGATAGTTTTTGGACTAGCTGTGCGCCATCAGCATGCCTAGTCACGCAGAGCTAATTACGATCTATGAAGATCCCAGCTCTTTAACTGGAAGAAGAAGAAGAACAAACAAAAACAGGCATACAATAGCAAGTAAAACACTTTCATTTTATGTTAGTGTTAACATATCACTTCTAAGTAACCTGTACTGGTTGAGACAACAATCATTGACAATGTTTGTGGTTTATTTGTGATAAAAAGGACCCATAAAACGCAGGTGCGCAGGATTAGCTGATGCGTAGCTTTTACTGCAGTAGTTCTTGTTTAGGCTACATCTAAATACATTTAGCTAACACTTTTTCTGCAGTTACGGTGTAAAAGCAGGTAAACAATCATTTATCAAAGACAAACGTAATCAGTAAATATACTGAATGCCCAACGTGTTCGTGGGATTTGTTTACTACTAGACAAGTTAAGTGCACGAAAACAGCAACTGGTGATACTACAGGCGGTAGATATGGTGACGGGTCGTTTCGCACATCGGTCGTTTCGCGGATAGTCGTTTCGCCCATCATAGAGATAGTCGTTTCGCATACCTTATATATATATATATTGAGGAATAATTACTTATGCAAATACTTATTTTGAGTTAGAACTATTGTATTTTAGGATTAGAAAAACATTTTTTAATGAATCAAGTATTGAATTTCGTGTTTAGAAGAATATATTTACTTGTGTTTTCTATGTAAAAAAAACATTAAAACACTTTGAATGAATCAAATATTGAAAGATAGAAAATTATTTTTGCAATATTAAATCTTTATTTGTTATAAATTCAATAATTTCTATTTCAGATGATGACTACATGCAAGCCTCTCGAAGGAAAAAGCATAAAATTTCATCGTCCCAAATAGTTAATAATTACTGTTTGTCATTTACTTTGAATAAAAAAAGAATTAAGACTACAGTTGTGTTTATTGTTTATATTACCTTTACCCGTATTTCAAATATATCTACAGTATCAAACAGCCTACAAGTCTAGAGAAAATATAGATGTATTACATGTAATATTGAAGATTGTATCAAGCATTTAACTTAGCATGTCAACGTATTAATCTAGGATCATTTGTCGCGTGTTTCTTTGAAAAATGTTTACTTATTTTTTTCTAAATATTGTTTTTCTTTAACTTCGACTTAATAAAGAAATAAAATAAGCCATAATTATAATGTGTTTTATGGCAATTAATATTTTAAAAGATCGGTTAAGTCATTGATTGTTAAAGAAACCCTTGTGATTTCATACTAATTGATTATAATTAGCAGTTAAACAGATTAGCAAATAAACATTGTGTTTATTCAAGAAGTGTGCGCGGCAACACTTATGTAATTATAGCATGCTTTCTTAACACGTGCAATCAGCTGGAATGCAAGTAGTTATGATGATTAGCGGGATACCTTTAAGCTGGTATTGATCAAAGAACAAATTTATCGGCATACAAATAATTATCATTAATATTATGATAATTAAAAACATTTAATTTGTTTTGAAAGTTTAAATTAAGAATTAATATATTTCGCTTCGCAATTATTTAAAATTAACACATCTTCCATGTCTTCTGTGAAACTATTCAAACTGACAAAACATCAAAAGCGTAAAATGTAACTGTATTGTTTAATTAAGTTTAATTACATGTTTTTTAGTGTTACTGGCAAAATGTGTGTATAAATTGATAAGCCAAATGAGATGTATCATAAACACTTTGCATTGCATACAGTTCATGTTCATATCTCTCGTGCATGTGATTTATAAAGATATTTTTTCTCTAAAACTACTTAATATTACATTCTTAGTGTTAACATTTTGTTTTACGGATTGTTTGTGTGGATTTATCATTTATTTATTATGCCCGCGTTATGTGTTTCGTGTGGGTTGGAGGTGCGCCCCAGACAGCAGGCCATCGAGTGCGACTCTTGTAATTTGTGGCAGCATCGCACGTGTGATTCAGGTATGTTCGAAATGTAAACGATATAACTATATTTATGTACATATTTCTTATTAAGTTCATCTTAGCTAAATTTTGCATACATATGAAGTAGTAGTAGTTATTATATCCGTAGAAATAATATTTGATATAATGCACAACAAATAAACGCACGTGCGATTCATGTATATTTATGTACATATTTCTTAATAACGAATATACATGTTTAAATATTGTAATATTAAAGTTGTAATATTAACGTATGTTTTGTATGTGCACTCCATTTCAGGCATTTCTATACAGCAGTATCGGGAAGCTCTGAAGCTGCGGATCGAGTTGGTATTCGTTTGTAAGGAGTGTGTGTTACGGATACCATCGAAAGAGCCCACGGTCGAGGTACTACTTTTCTTTTATAAGTTATTACTTTTAGAACCCTGAATAAGCCGATGATGTCGATTATGTTTATTATTATTAATATTATCATTATGTTTATTTACGTTTTTAAGTTTTTTTTACTTTCAGAACACAGTTTTATCATATTCTTTTTCATTATAATTTTTGTCATTATTCTATAATCTTACTATATTTATTATTGTTAATATTATTATTACATTATCAGCCTTGTATTACATTTGTGTTTTACTTTCAGACCTCTGTAGAAGCTGCTATCGATATGGATGGTACGGCGGATGGTACGACGGAGAGTACGCTGAATGTTTCAGCATTTGGTGACTTCACAATGAATGTGTCAGACATCAACTCGACAGCGACGACAACAACCGTTGAAGACGTATGTATTATATATATTTATCATTATTATATAATCTTATTATATCAATTTATTATTGTTATTATTAATTAATATTTTTACTTCGTTGTATTATTATATCAATTTATTATTGTTATTATTAATTAATATTTTTACTTCGTTGTATTATCATCCGTGTGTTAAAGTTGTTTTACTTATATAGATCCATGAAGAAGCTGACGGAATTGATGTGCGTTACGGTGATTTTACAATGAACGTGTCGGGCCTCAACTCCACGACAGCGACGACTTCATCTGACATCACAGACGTTAACCACGAAAGGTACTGACAATCTTTGTTTTTAACAATGTTTATAATTTAACTATGGTTATTATAAATCTTGATACTATGAGTCTCTTCATTTTGTTTACGTTCACTATATTTAATATATGTAAATACTATTGAAAAAGTTTTATATATATATTGTATATTTATTGCAGCTTACCTTTGGCAGAGACAACCTCACTAGGACTAGATGATTCCTTTGACATAGCTAACCGTGACATCGAAGACCCAGCAGAAATTATAGAACGGTAAATATAAGATATTAAATTGCCTTTTTTTTTCGATTGATGTCCGAGTACTCATTCATTATTGATGTGCTAATTTTTTGTATTATTATTGTACATGCTTTATGTTAATGCATCCACTTTTCAGTTCTCTGATCGAGCCGGGACTGTCGGAAACCATCATTGAAGACGAATCCGTGACCTTTTCGATCTTCGAGAAGGGCAGCAAGCGTGGTGGTCGGCTGTTAGTTAGCTCTGATGGGTACACTTATGGCCAGAAGGTAACTTATTAGACAAAGCGATTTAAATAGATAAAAATATATAAAAATATAAATTGTTAGCCGTATGTTATTTGTATTGCTGTTTTCAGAATGTGTACGCAGCATCCATTTCATTAAATAGACAAAGTGATTTAAATAGATATAAATATAAATTGTTAGGTTTTCAGAATGTGTACGCAGCATCCATTTCATTAAATAGACAAAGTGATTTAAATATATAAAAATATATATTGTTAGCCGTATGTTATTTGTATTGCTTTTTTCAGAATGTGTACGCAGCATCCATTTCGTTTAATAGACAAAGTGATTTAAATAGATAAAAAATATAAATTGTTAGCCGTATGTTATTTGTATTGCTGTTTACAGAAAGTGTACGCAGCATCCACGCTATGGACATGCAACGTGCGCAGCAAGGCGATGCGTTGTCACGCGTCAGTCCGCCAGGTGAGAGATGATTTTCATGTAGGCAGCCATGATCACGTCCATCCTGCCGATCCAGGCGTCATGAAGAAGACAGCTGTAAAGTGCCAGGTATGTAAAAGTATTTGCTTTATTTCTTTTTAAACCTTAAGTGCGAGGTATGTATTATGTCTTAAATAATTATACAAAATATCTTCTCAATTATGCCGATTATTTTAAACCAAACTGACTTGTTTTATATGTGTTGCAGGTCAAAGAGGCTGCTATAGCCCATGTTTTCAGCTCTGCTAGCGAGATCGTGGAAGAGGCAATGCTCGAGCATATCACACCAACTGACGTGGGGCTGTTCAAACCGAGTTTGGTGTCCCGTGCAGCCAACAGGATGAGAGCGAAGACGAGACCCTCTGAATGGAGTGCACATACAAAACATACGTTAATATTACAATTATGAATAAAATATGTTGGCCGACGTAACAGGACGCTAATAAAAACACGCAAAAAAAGATACAATCCTACAATGTAACCAATCAATCAGATTTATTCAGGCTAAAATAAATATATAACTATATATATTATATATATATTTTTTTTTTTAAGCCTGAATATATATATATATATATATATATATATATATATATGTTCTTCGCCAATACATCTGGATAACAGTTATGAGTAATTTAAAGTTTTTTTGACAGATAATATATATGATACACTATGATTATACCTTAACTTATTATTCAGTTTAATAAACTCATTAAATTAACAATCAAATACAATACCTGATAGATGATGGGCGAAACGACTTAGTGGGCGAAACGACTATCAAAATGATGTGCGAAACGACCGATGTGCGAAACGACCGATGTGCGAACGGGAAAGTGTGCGAAACGACCCGGGACCGTAGATATGCAATGTGTTAAAACATGGAGTGGAGTCTTGGAGTGGTGTACTGTAGTGGAGTAAATTATGCCCCCGCCACGAATAAGCGTGGTTGAATAATATAACAATGAAATAATACTGTAGTGTATGAATTTGTTGAATATTGAAGTGTAATTTTACTTAAATTTATCTAAATATACGCCAAAACGCGCCAGTGACGTCCTACGTTTTCAAAATTTTCGGGGGAAGCATACCCAGACCCCACTAGAAATAGTCGGGCCTGCAATAAAAAAAAAGTTCTAGCTACGTCCCTGGTGGGCATAGTGTTATCCTTGACCATTCGTCTGTCCATGCATCGAAGTTTTATATTCATCATCAGTACTCGGATACCAAAAAGCCATACAGTTTCCAAACTTCATACACACTTACCATTATAAACATGCACATACAGGTGCGTATCCAGGCATACGCACGTACGGCAATGCGTACAATTCGTCATCAAAAGTTCAAAATGCCATATTAACGCTGAAATATAGCTTGAGATTGCATCATTTGCCTCCTAATTTTCAAAAAGAAATTGGGGGAGGCCCCACAAACCCCCACTGGCTGGAGGGAAACCCCCCTCCCATACCTACTGCCCACTCGCAGCGTCGCTGCTCGGTTCGCAATGTTGCCTTTATTTTTCATTCGATCCTTTACCAAACTTTAACAGATTGTTTATATCAATGAAAGCTGGAACAAGTTCGAAAACCAGCCAGATCAGACCAGTAACAGCGGAGTTATGTCCTTGATTTAGTTAAAAATGCTATATTGCTATATTTTGCCTCATTAAGACGATAGGTCCTTCATGATTTTTAGCTCTACTGGCCGAACTTGTCCGTCGATGCCGAGTTGTCCGTCGTCTGTACGTCCGTCGTTAACTTTTGTCTCGTTAAGACGATAGGGCCTTTAGTTTTCATCTGATCTTTACCAGATTGTTAATGTCAATGAAAGCTCGGACAAGTTCGAAAACCAGCCAAATCGGACCAGTAACAGCGGAGTTATGGCCTTTGATTTTGTTAAAATTGCTATGTTTTGCCTCGTTAAGATGATAGGTCGTTCATTTTGTATACGATCTTTACCAAACTTTACCAGATTGTTAATGTCAATGATAGCTCGGATAAGTTCGAAAACCAGCCAGATCGGACCAGTTACAGCGGAGTTATGGCCCTTGATTTAGTTGAAAATCCTATATTGCCTCGATAAGACGATAGGGCCTCCATTTTTCATCCAAACTTTACCACATTGTTAGTGTCAATAACCAACCAGATTGGATGGACCAGTAACAGTAGAGTTATAGCCCTTGATTTAGTTAAAAATGCTATATTTTGCCTCGTTAGGATGATAGAGCCTTCATTTTTCATTCGATCTTTACCAAATTTTACCACATTGTTAATGTCAATAAAAGCTCAAACAAGTTCAAAAACTTGCCAAATTGGACCAGTAAAAGTGGAGTTATGGCCCTTGATTTCGTTAAATATGCTATATTTTGCCTTGTTAAGGCAATAGGGCCTTCATTTTTCATCTGATCTTTACCAAACTTTACCAGATTTTTTGACTTTTTTTTTCTTTTATTATTTTTATATTTCTCTTTATTTTTTTTATTTTTTTTTATTATTATTATTTTTTTTATTTTTTATATCACTACTGGCCAAGTTTGAAAAACAGCCAGATCGGACTTATGGATCTTGGTTTTAGTTAAAAATGCTATATTTTGCCTCTTTAAAACGATAGTCACTCGCTTCATTGATGTTATAAGAGCCATAATAGCCAGTAGAGCATCCACAGGCCCTCTTGGGCATCTTGTTATAATTTTGACCTGGGGCCTGAGGGGTAATGTAATAATGTTTGATCGGCAGACAGTTTAACTAATCAAAGGATTAGCCTCTCAGCATGCTGTTGAAGTCATTAATGATGTAGATAATTAATTGGATTATGACTTGAAACCAACTGCTATCATTTATATATATATAGATGCTGAAAATGAAAATTATTGGATAGAGAAAACGAAAGTAGAATTTTCATTTGGAGTTTTTATTCTTTTGGACAATGAAAATAGGTATCTTAATAATAGTGTTAGATGATATTAAATGCTTGTATCATAATTGTTATTCAAATTTCATAATTATAAAAAAATATCAAAAGCATGAAAATATAATATGTTTTAATGAAATTAATGTTATGACTATCTCCCTTTTCTAAAAGAAGTTGGTAAACACTATTTTAAAACTGTATTTTGTGGCATTCACTTACAATATTTGGATAAATAAAGACCCCGCACATGCTAATTTTTATGGTTAAAAAAAACTCTCAGATTTTTGCATGAATCTCCCTTAAAAAAATCACTAAACTCCCAGATTGAGGTCCTGAACATATCACATGTATACATGCATATCAGAAAGTAAGATAGGTAAAAAAATAAACTTGTCACAGAGTCATTATAAACCACTTTGTTTTGAATGTATAGCATTGAAAACACTAGAATGTCTTAGCTTTTAGGATTAGAGTTGGTATGTACTATGAAATAAAGTCACTATCTATAGACTTCAAATTTTCTCAAGAACAGATACGTTACTTCAAAAAGTTTATCTTTTAGGAACGTGTGATAGAATGAATGTGAATTTGCCTGAATAGTCATGCAATTAAACATTCTAACAATGAGAGTATCATAAAACTTACCCGACCACTTTAAATGTTTGATACAATATTTTCAGTTTAAATCAGCATAGTAATTGATGTAAAATAGCCCACCTGCACATTTACCGTCCCTTTCTCTTTCGTTTATCATAGATAGTAATTGAAGAAATAATATACCATGTAGTAACGCTAATTTAATTCTGTTATGCAGGATGATAAAAATGGGATGTATCTTTACGATATCTAACTCCAGTGCAAAGCCAATGAATAGTTACGTATCTGTTTAAATGATATATATGCAAACATCACGCATGTTCAATACATTAATATGAACACGAAAAGGTAACACACTGAACAATAGTGTTTCTTTAAAAATAACTTTTACTTATAAAACAAACACAGTTTCATTATCAGATATGGTAACGTATCTGTTTTTACGGATCTACGTTTGCTTGTTTTCTTATCATACCACATCTACAACCAGTAAGTAAAACACATTTTTTGATCTCCATGGAGCAGTTTTTTCCCCACAAAATTATAACATTATCTCAGATAGGTAACATACACTATTTAAAACAAATGGATACTAACAAGTGTACCCCACCGGATGATCCAATCACAAAGATTCTTTCTACAAATTGTTGTGTCTGGCAGACTGCAAAGTATATCAAACATATGTAGCAGTTTTTGTATTGCGAAGGCGGCGAGCCATTGCAAGAATAACCTTTTGTTGTTGGTGGTAATAAATACGGAAAATGGGATCCTTCAGCAACAACAAACACAAACAAGAGAGGAAAGTTGCAGACTCGGGTTACCAAGTCTGTTCATGAGAGGTAATGCGTGATGCATGCAACACCTCTTACTCCCCGCCCCCACCCCACCCCTCACCCCCAATTCATGGCACCGTCATAGTAGTATTCTAAGAATGGGCTTGATAATTCCAAAGGACCAGTAAGTAATAACACGTAGGTCTTGTACTCAAGTTCTCCGTTACAAGAGCTTCTGTTTGCCACATTTAATCTTGCTTAATTTGTTTTCCTCCAGGCATTCTGGATCGATTTGGTCTTGTTTTTCTTTCTTTCATGATATTGACATTTTGCCAGTCTTCTGAAAATGTTGTTGGGTATATATTTTATGTTGATGTTTTAATTTCTTTTAAAAAATAGTTAAAGCTATGTGTTTTATGAAAAGTAAGTTAAATGATTTACAAGAAATATAGGTAGCTGAGGAAAAACTTTTGTCCAATCAAAAGTGTTTAATGACATTATTTGAACTTAATTAAACTTCTTTCAAAAATGAAAGAAGCAGATTACTTTGTATTTCATGTCAAAACTGCATTATCTTTTCTAGAACAGATACGTTACCATATTGAACAGATACGTTACCAAGCATGTTTTAGACGCTGCTCTTTATTTTTACCATATATCCTGTTCAACATGTATACAAATTAAAGCATATGCATGCCATTTTTACGATATATTTAAGTAAATTAATTGTTCAAAAAAATATAGTAAAGATATTTACCTCAAAATCCGGATTTACTTTGATTTAAAATCCAATTTCATACAAAATGACGTAAAATATAACATGTGGCTATCAGCGATATCATTACAATGCAAAGTAGTCCATTTGAAATCATCCAGTGATGTAACATTTTAAATTAAGGATATTTGTATAATTGTCGTAACGTATCTGTTCGTAACGTATCTGTTTGCCAAAAAATAAAACAAATGCTCTGTTCCATTATTTTTGCCGCATTTCAAGAAAACTTATGCTTTCAATACATACATGTATTTCCATTGATTACCATACTACACGAGATTTTTAGGTGCTTGTAACGGTAAGCACAAGTTAATCAGAAATGATGGTAACGTATCCGTTCAGACCAAAAGTGTAATCAAGATTATTTCGCATTTGAGCACTCAGCGTGTCTAATGCCATTACGGCATCAACAAATTAATAGATATTGGTGAAGTAGATATACCTCAAGGACTTTAAAACATGTGTCATATCTTAGTATTAAAAAAATACAGAGTCTCTGACTTCTCTGAAATTTGATAACATAACTGTTTAGTGTTCTGGAAACAGCATTTCAGCAAGGACGGCTACTAAAAACTACTTTATTTCTGGAAAAGACATCTTTCAACTCAGTCATATGAAATCCAGGCTTACAAAAATTAATAAACTTTTTTTCCGTCCAAGACCGAGAACAAATAATTTTATAGCAATAACGACATATGCCAATAAAGCCTTGTATATAGAGCGGGCGCACCAACAGGCGGTGCCTCTTGTTTAGTTTTGTTTGTTTGTTTTGTGTGTTTGTATGGGGTTTTATGTCATTTTCAACACGTAAGGTTATATATGACGGTTGATTTTTTTTTAGCTCGACTGATCAGAGATCAGCAGAGCTTATGCCGTGGTGCGGCGTCTGTCTGTCTGTCGGTCCGTAAACTTTTATTTGTAGCGACTACTCCTCTGAAACTACTGGATAGATATTCATGAAACTGTACAGAAATGTTGCCCATGAAGGCTAGTTGATCCTAGCAAAAATTCATGTTGATGTGAAATCCAATATGGCCATCAAAGCTGAAAATAGATTTTTAAAATAAAAGTTTGTAGCGACTACTTCTTGAAAACTATAAGTGATATTGATATGCGTCTTTTCCTAAAATGATCAGTATGACATGATGTCGATCGTTGTTGAAAATTATTTTGATTCGACGTTGAACATGGCTGCAGCGGCCATCTTTGTTTACATAGAGTTATATAGTAAAAACTTGTAGCGACTACTCCTCTGAAACTACTTGGCTGATTTTCATGAAACTTTACAGGAATGTTGCTCTTGATGTCTTATTGAACCTAGCAAAATTTCAGATCGGACAGAAATTCAAGATTGCCGCCACAGCTAAAAATAGATTTTTAATAAATAAGTTTGTTCATGAAACTTCACAGGAATGTTGCTCTTGATATCTAGATGATCCTAGAAAAATTTCAGGCTGGCCGGAAATTCAAAATGGCCACCACGGTTAAAAATAGATTTAAAATAAATAAATTTGTAGCGACTACTTCTTGAAAACTGTAAGTGATATTGATATGGGACATTTTCTAAAATGATCAGCATGACATGATGTTGATCCTTGTCGAAATTTATTTCGATGTGATTTTAAACATGGCTGCTAGCGGCCATCTTTGTTTACATAGATTTATGTAGTAAAAACTTGTAGCGACTGCTCCTCTGAAACTACTTGACGAATTTTTATATAACTTCACAGGAATGTTGCTCTTAATGTCTAATTGATCCCAGAATTTTTTAGGTCGGCCGGAAATTCAAGATGGCCGCCATGGCTAAAAACAGATTTTTAAAAAAAAGTTTGTAGCGACTACTTCTTGAAAACTGTAAGTGATATTGATATGGGACATTTTCTAAAATGATCAGCATGACATGATGTTGATCCCTGTCGAAAATTATTTTGAAACAAAATACATGTAATTTAATTAAACCCGGGCACCAGTGGCCATCTTTGTTTTCATACAGTTTGTATAGTAAACATTTGTAGTGACTACTCCTCTGAAACTACTAGACGGATTTTAATGAAACTTCACAGAAATGTTGCTCTTGATGTCTAGTTGATCCTAGCACAATTTCAGGTCGGCCGGAAATTCAAGATGGCCACCACGGCTAAACATAGATTTTTAAAAACAAGTTTGTAGCGACTACTTCTTGAAAACTGTAAGTGATATGGGATTTTTTCTAAAATGATCAGCATGACATGATGTTGATCCTTGTCGAAAATTATTTTGAATCAAAATTAAACCTGGGCACCAGTGGTCATCTTTGTTTACATAGAGTTTGTATAGTAAAAATTTGTAGTGACTACTCCTCTGAAACTACTTGACGAATTTTCATGAAACTTCACAGGAATGTTGCTCTTGATGTCTAGTTGATCCTAGCACAATTTCAGGTCGGCCGGAAATTCAAGATGGCCACCACGGCTAAACATAGATTTTTAAAAACAAGTTTGTAGCGACTACTTCTTGAAAACTGTAAGTGATATGGGATTTTTTCTGAAATGATCAGCATGACAAGATGTTGATCCTTGTCGAAAATTATTTTGATTCGACATTAAACATGGCTGCCAGTGGCCATCTTTGTTTACCTAGAGTTATATAGTAAAAAACAACTTGTAACGACTACTCCTCTGAAACTCCTTGACAGATTTTTATGAAACTTCACAGGAATGATGACCTAGCTATCAAAATCTATCAGTAGAGCTTCAAGGTCATTGAGCTCTTGTTTTTGTGGTGGAGGCAGACCATCCACATTTCCTGGGTAGAACCAGTACCGTACACCTCCCGCCATCCGTAAGAACGACACTTCCACACAAGTTGAGCTCTTGTTTAGTTGCTTTGCCACACTTGTTTAGTTGCGTTGCCATTCTTGTTTAGTTGCTTTGCCACAGTAATATGTGTGACAAGTCTGCTGGCAACAGCTGGGCTATTGTACCAGGGAGTCATATGATAGTTAATGATGATTTAACAGGACGACATGTATCACAAGTTCTTGTGACAATATGAGTCATCTATCATTGTTGGTCTAATCCAGGCATTAACTATGATCTAACGCCGTATGAGGCCTGGGTATGGGGTAACTTTGCAATTATGAGTTGGGATTAAGAATTTAATTAATTCTAACTCCCAGTCATGAGTGAACATTTCAGGGAATTTTGGCATATCAAAATTGAACGATAAAAAATGGATACGACAATTTGAAGGTTCTTCTAAAACTGATATGGAACTGCCATTTATTTTTTAAACTACAGTGTCGGAGTTCTAAATTTCCATTTATCACATAACATGGCTTTTGGGAGTGTAATAAAGCCATGACTTATTTATCGTAATACACTAGTGTATTACAGATGCAAATGAGGACCGAATCACGGTTTGTGTACAGTAAAACATTTAATCCCGATTGTTTGTATGGTACATCATAAGATACCTTCATACACCTTAAATACGGTAATAATACTTATTTGAAATCTTACTTTATAAAATGCATGTTAGTATCATTGAATTTAGTTGAAGGTGTCGCATTATTTATAGGGCGAACGCGCTGACGTCATGAAAACAACCCACCGTCATGATTTCATTTTCTCTTGCAAATTGCCGCCGTATACAAGGTAAATTGACAACATTAAAATGAAACTATGTACGTGTTATGTGATAAATTCAATCTTACATTCGTGACTGTGTATTATTGACTTTAATAAACGCGTTGAATAAAAAGATAGGATGCTCGGCAGAGACTCGTATTCTATCATTTTATCCAACTTGTTCATTAAATTCAATAATATACAGTCACGAATATAAGATCTTCTATATAAGGCATATTGATAAAACTCATTTAAAGCAAAGAAAATCACTGCAAATGAATCGAAAATCCTAAACTGATCCTATACCGGTATACACTGAAGGATTTTAAAAATGCAACAGGGAAATAAACTAAGATAACTGACATATTTCAATAGAAATTAAATTTTAATTTCATCTATTCTATTTAAGCATATCTACAGCTGAATTGCTGATAATTTCATTCAAACTGATCAACATTAAACTGTTAAATTCAAAATATAACAGTACTGTGACCCCACAAAAGCAAAAGTCACAATATCCACCATTAGCAGCAATGCACGCCTGACATCTCCTACGCATATTGGTAAATACCGGGTATTAGTTTTGTGACTTTTAATTTTGGGGGTCGTACTGTAGTGTTGTTTTATTATCTTTACAATGGCAACAACACTACTTACTGTTACTTGTATGTCAGACTTTTACCCACAGTGGAAAGCACAGAAGAGCGATAAGAAAGTAACAGTCGACAGTTTTCACACCTAATTGACAGCGTGATCTCTGCCATTTTGATTTTGTGTATTGAAGATATGAGGCACCCATGGAGAAATTGTCAATGTTCACGTCGCGAGATGTATACATGGGCTCATGTCTACTGTGCATTGACCAATGAAACCCTGAGAATTTTCTTTGCAGTATGACAAAACCTAACAATCATATACTCGGCAAAAAATGTTTTGGACCAGGGTATATAAAGTCATATAAAAATAAAACTAGTGGACAAAATTTAAGTATCTTTTTTTAGTAAACATGTCCTACCCGGTCAATTTGGTACCAGAAACATTAAATTCCAAACAAGATTTGATTTTAACAAAATATCGCGAACACACAAAGGGTCTGTAAAAAATGTTGCAAAGTCCATACAAAGCAACAGTTACGGACACATTCGAGTAACCAATAAAAAGATTATTATTTTTTCGCAAACTTTCATTGTAAACGGTAATTATTGTTGATTGTTGATCTGTTGTGAATTATCAACTGAGATAATAAGGGTTATGGTTGAATGTCATGGTTCAGCGATCATTGTACGGGTTCGAACACTGCCATGGTCCAAAACTTCTTTTACAGAGTATAGTTTGTTAACTGGACAAAAAAAACCATTTCATTCATTCATTGTCTTCGGTCATCAAAACAATCATTCAGCTCAAATATAACTGGATGTAAACCTCCATGATGAATCTCTAATTTGAGTTCAATATTCTACCCAGGAGCACCTCGCTAAGTAATCTCAGGTACAGGTCAATAATTTCTTTCACTGCCATGCAACGATCAATAATTATAACCAGTAGTTCATAAAGCTCCAGTGCCTGTATCTGTAAATATTGAATGGTTTTAGTTTGTATAAAATGGTCGCTTACTGCTGGAATATTGTACATTGAACATTGCGTATAATAGTTTTGTTAATATTCAGGTAGTTTAATATTTGTTATTGTACAATCTGGTGCAAGCAACACAGTAAGTTACATGTTTGTGATAAATGCTATAACTCTGAACTATAATGCTATTTAGCACTAATTGATACGCGTTTCTACGTGCCTGTAGACATTAAGTGGTCCGAGTATTAACTTTCATACCCCATCCAACCCCTTCTCCAAGAATTGAAAACGGGGTTGGCTGGGGTATGAAATAAAACCTTAATTTCGGCTTAAAAAGTTTGTATATTCTAAGATTAAAACATTAATAGGTCATTTTAAACAGGTTATCGCATTTTGTCAGTAATTTTTTTTTTTAAAAATGTGTTTTATTGTCGAAATATCCGTTATAACATTCTGCTAATATCAGCTTTCCCATCGTTTAGTGGAATATTATTAAGGCGGGACCACGTTATGACCTGTATAATTTGGTGACCTTGGTAGCTTAGTGGATTAGAGCTGCCGCCCTATGCACTTCATGGGTTTGGGCCCTGGCTAAGGCATGTACCGGTATGATACTTATAGAAAGTATATATTTAACTGATGGAATCGATTATAGGAAAATCCTTCACGAGATGGTAGATGTGTGGTTCTTTTCACGAGTCACTGAACACAGTGAACAAAAATGTCTACCATCGATGAAGGATTTGTCCCTATAATCAAATGCAGCAGTTAAATAATCTATTTATTACATTTTAAATCAGTTTATGTATGATTTTAACCAAAATGATTCGCTTTCTTGAATGTTATTGGCGGATGATGTCGACGTCAGCAACACTTTATTGATGTCACAGTTAGTTTTTTTCGTGTTCGGAGTTAGTTATAAATATTTAGTGATTATGAATATTCTTTCACTGAGAAATCCCATTCTTTCACCCATAGAAATGTAATAAGGAATCTTAATCACCTCTGGCAATAATGTCTCGATATGTGTTAACAATATAAACCGTGGGATGTAAACCTGGAAACAATTTTATGTATACTATAGTCTAACTTCTATCCTTTTACGTGGTAGCGTAGTATTTTGAATAATTTTGACATACTTTTAAATGTTTTTTTCTTATATTTGTATGATTAATTTGACATAAGTTAATTGATTTTGTTTCTTAGGTGTATATATATAATACCTGTATATAATATTGACACCTTGGCTGTGTAAATATAGCATATAGCTTGTTAACAGTAACTATTTCATAGTTTTGTATCTTGAAAATGCTTTAAAAGTAGTATATATATATCATGTTTCATAACTAAATATTCTATTTCACATATCCCGTTTCAGACCTACATCTATGATGTCCACCTTTACCCTGCTGAGCGTTTTGTTGCTGGTTCCCGACGTACTGTGTTTGAACAATGGGCTGGCACAGACTCCGCCCATGGGCTGGTTGACATGGCAACGCTACAGATGTAACATAGACTGTACAAATGACCCGCAGAACTGTATAAGGTATGTGATTTATGCTACAATCACTAGAATTGAATAGTTGTCTAACAGGACACATGGCAATCTTGTGATGTGTTTTAAAATAACGGCGTCCCATTTGCTTTTCTATGTGATAAATAGAATCTTATATTCATGCCTATTTAATATTGAATTTATTAAACGAGTTGATAAAATTAATTAATTTATAGAGTTTAATTAACATTGTTGAAGTGATACGGGAAATAATTCCCGAGTGAGAAAGATTCTTGCGATATAGAAACGAGTGCGTTTTCGCACGAGTTTCTATATCACAAGAATATTTCTCACGAGTGAATTATTTTCCGTATCACGACAAAAATGTTAATTAAAATATATAATATATATATTCTGTGATGAATTTGTTTCCAATCGTCTTTTGACGCAAGTATTCCTTCTTCTGTCACTCCTTTGGTGAAGTGCGGAGTAATATCATGACGTCAATTTGTGACGTAGTATCGTGACGTCTATCGTTTAGGTCATAAAATTTGGCTACTTTTCTATCTTGCACAATAGGCGAGATAGCACAGTAGAGGAAGGGATATGTTATAGATTTTCTCAAACTGGGAAATTTCTATAATTCAGCACAGAATATATAATATATAATGTTATCCAACTCGTTTTATAAATTCAATATTAAACAGGCATGAATGCAAGATCCTCTATATACCTTCTGGGATTGGGAATGGAGATAACCTCCCAAAATGGCCAAAAAAGGAACACTGCAAGTAAGCGTAAATTTAGACTGACTGTCGTCTCAGTGATCACAGTGTATTTTTTTGCAATCAAAATAAAATCTTAAATCCTGAAAAAAATATTTTTCTGAATAGCTCTGAACTGCTGATGTTGAAACTAATAATTTATCAAAGGGGACTTCATGCAGACTATTTGATTTGATGACAGCTTCAGTTGTCTCAGATATTATAAACATGAACAAATATAAGGACATAGCCAGTCTAGTGTAAACTGTGTGTCTACAGAAAATAAATACAGTTTAACACTTGAATATTTACACAGTGAAAATATGTCTGTAAACTTCTAACCTCAGTATCAAATGACTAATTATTTCCGGTATACTAGCTAAGTGGCAGAAATGATCTAGAATGTCCATAAAGAAATTGCGTACTCTGGTCCCTTGTTTAGTATAAAGCTAGATACTATTCCAAATGGGATGGTCAGAGCTGTATCTTTAATGTCTCTAAATAACCCATCTGCAGAGTTGGTCAGGCTGGAATTGTCACTACATGTAGTTGCCAACCTTTCTGCACTCAGCTGGTACTTGTTATATTGCCTATTGACCATTAACCCGCTAAGCATGACTATAATAGCCTTTGTGACCATTGAAAACCCAGATCAGCCTGCGGTATATGGCTGCTGATCAGTCATTTCCACAAAAACACCCCTTTGTCACATAAATGGAATGGTCTTAATTCAAAGAAAGAACAGTCCATTATATATATGTAGTGGATTAAGGGTTAAACAGCTGTTGTATTAGTCTTAAAGGGACACACGGTAATCTTGATTTGTTTAAAACTCAACCAGGCAGCTTCCCTGTATGAGTTTTTCTACTAATTTGCATATTTGAAAATAAATATCAATGTTTATTTGAATAAAGTTCAAAGCTAATTATTTGTTTACATTATACTCTTTTTTTTTAAATAATATATTAAAACCTGTGGTAGATTAACAACGAACAATTGATTGGGACCAAATACCACACTAAAGAGCACAAGCTCTTAAAGGGACATGGCATGAAATCACAAATTTTGCAAAAGAAATCTTTCCATGCTGTTATAGTGAACAGACCTAATAACAAATTTATTAATATGTCTGTGTAGTGGAAGACCGAAGACGTTAAACTCAGTAGAGGTTCTTGAAGCATTTTATCTCCAGATTTCTGAAAAGGGAAACAAAATTAAAATTTTAACAGTGTATCACATGATATGGCCACTTCTTGTTTTTAATGACTGAGGTAAATTTACTTCAGGAGTAAACATTATTATTCAATTTTAAATGATTTCGTCCATTATTTCTCAAAACTAGCGGATGCTTTTAGTCTCAGAAAAACTACAGAATATTGTTAAAAAATCAGTTTATTGAATAGGAGGAATGCGAAGAAAAAAGCCTGGCACTTTTGAAGATGTTTCTTTTGCCCTGCTTCGTGAACATGTGTAAAACAGACTGAAAATTGCCGTGTGTGCCTTTAACCCATTTCATTCTGGAACCCTATCAGATAATAAGTCCTGAATACCTGAACATTTTCAGAAGTATGCTGCAGCAACAAATTCAAATCGGTATAGTTACATTTTAGTAATTTACCAAGTAAGTATTAACATAAACATAACAAAACTATATATCATTGTGTAGATATTTGAAATACCTACACATTGATATAAATAAAAAGGCAGAAATCTTGTAAAAAAAGTTTCTTTTTAATTATAAACTTTGGGGAAGCGTGCAAATCGGGACATAAAAAAGTCATACCTGGACTTCAAGGTATGTTTTCTGTGGTAAATATCCATTTTTTCTCTAATAATCCAGTGTATATATTGCAGAGAATTTTAAGCACTTCATCACACACCAAAAATCATCAAAATCCATTGAGTAGTTCAAAATTTACAACTATTTTGGGGCAAAGGGAGGAGCGGATTCCATGTTCGTTCCTGGTCTGCATACCGGTTGGTTTCTGTAACCATGTGTTTTCACAGCTCATCACCCCAAATAAAATCAAAAAAATTATGGGGTTGGTATTCCTGTGGATGATGTACTGTAGCACCCTCAGCTCCAGTAAATGGGTCAGGATTTCTTGGAGTAAAGTTGTCTGTAATCCAGTCGGCATGAAACCCTTCGAAATATGAGTCCGAGTTCGAATCCGAGGCGAAAAAAACCTGAAGTCGCGGACTCCCGGTAGCCGACCAACAGCAGGTCTTCCCCGTTCTTGTCGTCAAAACTTTCATTTTCGAAGTATTCAGAACTTAAATCGGAGGTATTTCAGACATCAGTGTCACTACCTTCACTCGATACATCACAAAAATCACAAAAAACAAGCTCAAAATCACTTTTTTGAAAGAATTTTCTACTTTGAAAAATGCGGAAGACAGAAATCAGTGCGCATGCGTTATTGAATTTGTTATTTCCGGGCGCATATTCGAATGACGTTTTCACACGTTTCTATGGAGCACATGTGTACACACTGATGAATCGGTATCCCGAATAGAAAGGGTAGGTACTGATGGATCGGTATCCCGAATGAGATGCTAATAAACCAAACTTAAAAGTGGGATTATACCCGCGCTTTCACAAAGTCCCCTCCATTTTGAATGGGTTGTTCCCAAACTTCATATACTCATAACAAGTGATAACCTTATGCCCCTCTACATCACCCATTATTGATTGCCTAATTTGTTATAGCATTATGGCCCTTTGTTTGACTTAGAATAAAAAAGCAGGTTATTCATCACTTTCAGTGATAGTTCTAGTTCAGCATAAAATAGCCAATCCGGGCTTACAGTTTGGTGATTTCCGTCTGTCAGTCCTTCTCTCTGTCCGTCTACGCATTTTGGTTAAAGTTTTTGGTTTTCCTCATTTCTCGAAAACGAAATGTCTTCAGAAAGCTTTGAAACTTGGTACATATACTCCTTAAAATCATTTATATTTCAGTGAGAAGCTGATAAAGCGTATGTCTGATTGTTTTGTGAGTGAGGGGTACCGGGAGCTCGGGTACCAGTACGTTACCATAGATGACTGCTGGCCTGCACACGAGAGGGATGCCCAGGGGAGACTAGTGGGTAACCAGACAAGATTCCCTAGCGGGATGAAGTCCGTTGCTCAATATGTAAGATATATTATATAAATAAAATGTTTTTGCATGGCTACTTCTGTGGATGCTACACTTCCTGTCCAACCTTTGTATCCACGTTCACAACAGTTTTGATGGAAGATAGATACATGTATATATTGATCATTGTTTTGTAGAAATCAGAAATTATATATATAATGAGGTTATTAAGATTCAAATAACTATTAAAATAGAACTTTATGTGGGGAGTGCGTTCAAGTTTCAAAGTGACCTGTACATTCAAGATACTGGTAAAGCCAGGTTGAATGCACTTATTCACTGTACCTGTTTTATTATAATGTCTTTGACAATGTACTTTACAGGTGCACTCTAAGGGGCTGAAGTTTGGCATATACGAGGACTTCGGTACCCACACATGTGCAGGCTATCCAGGCAGTGAGTTCTACATGGAGCTAGATGCACAGACGTTCGCAGACTGGGGAGTGGACCTTGTCAAGTTTGACGGTTGTAACTCCGACTATAAAGACGCTGCCTACGGTAATAATAATAGTAACAGTAATACCTTCACTTATTGAGTGCAACCTGAGCGTCATTTGTAGATATCGCTTAGGTGATCCGTGTGACGGGTATTTATAACTTGAGTATTCTTCTATGCCTGATATTAAAGAGGTTCTACCTATATATTTTTGTCCAGCAATTGATATAAACTTTACTTAATTATAAAGAGGACTATGAAAAAGGTAAATGGCAATAATTTCACCCCATGTAATATGAATTTTGCTGAGGAAAAAAAGGTTTGAAAAGATCGGAATTTTGAAATTGTATTCGTAATTGTTTTAGACAAGCCGATTGCGGAGATTTTCCGATCTTATTTGTTTACAATCAGAAGTGCCTCGTCGGATTGGCGAAGAGTTCCGATCGATTCGTTTACTATCGGAACTGCCCCGAATAGTTTGTTTTCGTTCAACTGAAACGCATTGCGCATGTCCGAGAAAATCGTAAAAAATCGTAGTTCTCCGGCAGGAATAAACGGCTGGGCAGCATTTTATTCAAGATATTGCTTTGATCATAATTAATAATGTACAGAACTGGAATACGAACTATGTTCCTTCTTAGAAAACTCATAAAATAGCTTTGTATACATATAAATGCAGTAATATTGAGTATTTAATATTTTACATTAAAAATCGCATAGATATAGGTAGTGCCTAAGGCTTGTTGTAATTTATAATTACTCATTATTGCACTGTACAGGGAACTGTTAATGTTCCGTCTAGAAATCTTTTATAACAGGAATATTTATAGAGGTATTCTTTATCATTATTGTTCATTTTGGCCTTTTAAAATTATTTCAGTTTTGCTTCCAATGGGTAACGATTCTATTTTGTGGACGATTTTTTTGTTTTAGGTTACCCAGCATTTGGTTTCTTTCTGAACAAAACTGGTCGACCAATTGTTTACTCCTGTGAATGGCCATTGTATGATGTCCAACATAAAGCAAAGGTAACGAGATGAGAAGGGTTTTATCTTATGTTGTTGGAACTTGCTACCCGACCCATTTGTCATTATAATCTTTATTTACACTAGGTGACACTTATAGTACTAAGTAACTTGAATTTTTTATAACAATTTGCTCAAATGTTAAATACATTATTTAACTGAAAATAACCTGATTATCAAATTGATTGTTTTCAGTTTTACTTCATGAATATGTTAAAAAATATATTGATGAGTTTTCATACATTCCATTTAAAAGCGGAGATCTAAGTGGTTCATTACGTCTGTTAAAAGGTACGAAATAAAATGTAATGTAAGTACTTTAAGTGTCGTCTAGTGTAGTATATATATATGTTATCACATAAAATGACTTTGGGATTGCAATAAAAGCATGACTTATATGTCATAATACAGTAGTACCTAGTGGTATGTACCAGATGGGCAATCGGTTGAAATATACAACCGATCATTGGTTACAATCGGTTCGATGTAACCGATCAATATCGGTTCGATGTAACCGATCAATCATCGGTTATAATCGATCAGTCAATATGAAGTATAACATGTGCATGTTAATCTGTGTTTCAGGCCTTGGACTTAGAATAATTTTTATTAAGTATGTATTCTTTCTTGTCTTGTTTCTTATGCCATTGTTATTTCATGTTAATCAGCAGAATAATTCTAATTGATAAAATGTGTTTGTTTATATTATCTGAAATAATTTAAGACAGTCTACGGCATTTCTTATTTCAGTCTGACTTTAAGGCCATCAGGGAGGCGTGCAACTTGTGGCGTAACTATAAGGACGTGGATGACTCGTGGGCAAGTATAACCAGCATCATCAAGTATTTCGCAACCAGCGGAGATGAGTTTCAGCCCTACGCTGGACCTGGCGGCTGGAATGATCCCGATATGGTATGCAGTATTATTGTACATACTAATTAAAATCTGATTAAAGAGCGTGAATGGAATATAATTTTGTTTAACGGCTCAATAACCCATAAAAGGTTATTTAGAGCTTCCCCAGAGGGCTGGGAAGGATACATAGGAATGTGGGAGCCTGGCCTACTCTTAATGACAAAATAGATTCCAGGCATTTTTTAACATAGATACTGGTAGACTTCGATATATGAGACTTCCCAGTTTACGTCAGCATGATAAACTCTTACTGACAAAATAGATTCCAAGCGGTTTTTAACATAGATACCGGTAGACTTCGATACATGAGACTGCCCAGTTTATGTCAGCATGATAAACTCTTACTGACAAAATAGATTCCAAGCAGTTTTTAACATAGATACCGGTAGACTTCGATACATGAGACTGCCCAGTTTACGTCAGCATGATAAATACCGTAGTTATTAGTAGTATACTCAGGGTTCTCCAAGAGCACTTATACGATGTATCTTATGAGAATCATATAAAAGGTGACAAATATTTGTTTATGAAAATTAAATGAAAACAGGGTACCGGTACTCAAATGCCAAATTGTCGGAACCAATCAGATCTATTCTGAAGTAGTTTCGGATAATATTTTTGTAAATATCTTAACATTGTATGTTTTAAAATTGTTTGCCTTGTATAAGGCTCGAACCGTGAACCTTCGGTTCAGTAGACACATAGTAGACAACCAAAGGCGCAGTTGGTTCGTTGCGGTATAAAATAGTATATAACAAATGCCACAATCTGCAATCTGATTGGTTCCAATAATTTGGCATGTGAGCGATATCAAAATGTGTGTTATTTAAAACGAAACTTTTATTAATTTTTTCTCGTATGAAAATTGAAACTCCTATTGTATGAATACCATCTGATACGTTTTATGGGAGTTATATGTGGCTTCTTTTTATATAAGAATCATATGATTTTTATATGAGATTACATGCATATATGTTTATTATATATGGCAAAATTGTCTATGTATAGGCATATTCATGGAGTGTTTTATAGCTCTGTGGTGAATTTTTGTGAAGATACATTAAGATTTCCACATTTCATAGGAGATATTGATTTGAACTTCTATGCTTCTAAAACCCCTTACCCACTCCATTGCCACTCCACATTTACATGAATCAAGTTTTTGTACCACAGCTGGATAAGTTCTCCCGATTGTTTAGAAATTGGATGTATCTTGCGTCTGAAACAGTCTCGCCTCTTACCGCTGCGGGTTTGAATCCCACTGGGAGCTCAGCTTGTCAAGTGAGAAAGTGTGAATTCTAAGGGATGACGGGAGGTATACAGTACTGATTCTACCCAAGAAAAATGGGGTGGTCTTCCTCTACCACAAAAATAAATTGTCCGTCATATATGGCCTAACGTGCGCTAAAAATGGCGTAAAACACCACTCAAACAAACAAAACAACCACATAATATCATATAGGACTATGTTCAAGGCGTGATCCAAAAGAAACTGGATCAACTCTGTAACTTCTTCGTTTACTTAGGTAAGGATTTAGTAGGTTTAGATAGGGACTTAGTATTTTAAGACAAGTTAAATAGCAACTTAGTTTTTAGCTCTACTGATCAAAGATCGGCAGAGCTTATGGCGTGGTGCGGCGTCTACTTCCGTCCGTCCGTCCGTAAGCTTTTTTATTTGTAGCGACTACTCCTCTGAAACTACTGGATGGATTTTCATGAAACTTTACAGGAAGGTTGCCCATGATGTCCAGATGATACTAGCAAAAATTCACGTTTATGTGAAATCCAAGATGGCCACCAAAGCTAAAAAGCGGGCATCTTTGTTTACATAGGATTATATAGATAAAACGTGTAGTGACTACTTCTCTGAAACTACCTAGCAAAATTTCAGGTCGGCCGGAAATTCAAGGTGGCCGCCACGGCTAAAATAGATTTTTAAAAAACAAATTTGTAGCGACTACTTCTTGAAAACTATAAGTGATATTGATATTGGAATTTTTTCTAAAATGATCAGCATGACATGATGTTGGTCCTTGTTGAAAATTGTTTTGATTCAACGTTAAACATGGCTGCAGCGGCCATCTTTGTTGACATAGAGTTATATAATAAAAACTTGCAGCGACTTCTCCTCTGAAACTACTTGACAGATTTTCATGAAACTTTCACAGGAATGCTGATCTAGGTATCAAAACCTATCATTAGAGCTTCAAGGTCATTGACCTCTTGTTTTAGGCCTGTTATGGCATTCAAATGCCAATTATATCTCATGTTTTATAATAACGTAACAACATTAGCAGTATTATGTTCTATGGTTATTATGATATATTTATTTAACTTTCAGCTGGCGATTGGTAACTATGGACTCTGTTAGAACCCAGTGTAAACTGATGTATTTATTTAAATTTCGGCTGACAATTGGTAACTATGGACTCTGCTAGAACCCAGTGTAAACTGATATATTTATTTAACTTTTAGCTGACGATTGGTAACTATGGACTCTGCTAGAAGAACTGATATATTTATTTAACTTTCAACTGATGATTGGTAACTATGGACTCTGCTAGAACCCAGTGTGAACTGATATATTTATTTAACTTTCAGCTGACGATTGGTAACTATGGACTCAGTCATGACCAGGAGCGGACACAGATGGCAATGTGGGCCATATTTGCCTCGCCGCTGATCATGAGTCTGGACCTGTGTGACGTGAACCCTTTGTCAAAGAAGATTCTGCAGAGCAAAGGAGTGATTGCCGTTAACCAGGATAGGCTAGGCATACAGGGAACTCTGAAACTTGGGAAGGTACTTACCTAGTAAACTTCTTTCCGTTAATATATGTTTGTATGGGGTTTATCATTATTTTTAACAGTCTTTGAGTCATATCACGACAATGTCTACTCGTAGTACCGATAATGAGGTCAGTGCTCAACTTTATTTTGCAGCCACACTGGAATACCATTCCATGATACCCAGTCACATTATACTCATTACGTGGTCCCACCTTAATTCCATTAAGCAATGGGAAAGTTAATATTAGCCAGATTTTATAACGGATATAATTCGACAATAAAATGCGTTTAAAAACATTTTTTACTGAAAAAATGTGATAACCTGTTTAAAATGACCTATTAAATGTTTTAATTTTACAATATGCAAAGTTTTTAATCTGAAATTAAGGTTTTATTTCATACCCCAGCCAACCACATTTTCACTTCTTGGAGAAGGGGTCTTCTTGGAGAAGGGGTTGGATGGGGTTAATACTCGGACCACGTAATGTGAAAATGTTAATGTGTCACAATTAAAGTCTTCCATCATTAAACAAATGACATACCATTGGTAAATTCAACGTTGTAATACATTTATTACAATAGTTATTGACTGCACTCTCTATAAAGCTATGCCATATGGTGCAGAATGGTTGGTTTAAATGTATTATATTTCAGTTTTTACATCCGAACATTAGCAAATTCCACAGAGATAGGATAGTAAAAGATGAACTTGATTCTGGACCAAAAAAAATGTATATTTGCATATATTTGGGTCCAGAAATCAATTAACTAATATTTTAATCACTCTAAGTCCATCTTTTACTATCCTAGCTCTGTGCTGGCTGCCTGTGGCAAATTCAATTCAATATAAAACAGTTAAGGTAGAATGATAGAAGCATATTCTTCAAAGTAACAAAAATGGCTGAAGTTCTGGTCAAATAAGGGCTATATATTGTACATTAATAAAGTGTGTGTAATTCGAAGGTTTATAGTCCCTCCATTTTATCAGTGGAGGGAGAATCTCCAAGGTTGACCATTAGGTGAGAACTGCAGTTGGTTGGGTGGTATAGAATCACTTGGGTTAAACGTCTAAATTTAAAATGAAAGGAAAATGTCTATTTAGTTTCTGATTTAGATTTACTCTTAGTATGATAGAAAAAATTCTGTAATTATTGTCCTATAAATTTGATTTAATTTAATACTTTTTTTTTGCACCAATATTTACATAATTTCATTGTATCCCTAGAAGTGCAATCTTTAACAAGTAAACTTATTTAATGATTACACATTTTGACTTTTGTCCCTACCATTTATTATAACAGCAAATATTTATATCTCAGTTTATTGTGACAGTATGATTTTTTTGTTTCAAAAACACACTTCATTGGGGTAGTAAAGAATAATTTTTTCTGAGAGGTGTTGCACTTAGTGATACATTTTGCATGGAAAAATGCACCAGATCATTTCAGTGCTTCATAAATGTACGCTTATAGGATATATCTTCAAGCCTGGAAAATTTTAAAATAATCTTAAATACATAAGCTGAGAAAATTGTATTTAAACGTAAAGTGATTCTTTACTACCGATGATTACTACACAAAGCACAGTTTTAACTTCAGTTTTAAGCCTCTCCGAAGTATTGGCAAGGTGGTATAACCCAGACAGAAAGTGCGATCCCTGGCTTACTAAACCATGACACCACGGCACCTCCTTTACTATTTATATTGACTTATTTTAACTTTTCCAGGGAGCAAACATACAGGTCTGGACACGCCCCATATTTCCGGCCGGAAGTTTTGCCATTGTTGTCTTGAATCTCGGAACAGGTGGCGGGCCGAGACGCGTGACAGTTCTCAGTAAAGAAATGGGATTGGTCAATGTAGGGGGCTATAAAGTCACGGAGACCTTTGAGGGACGAGCTCTCGGAAACCTCAAGCCCACAGATATGTTCCAGTGTTTTGTAAATCCAAATGGCGTTTTTATGTTGACGGCTGTACCCTTAAATCTCTAGTTATCACAAGTCATTGGGTGATAGAAAGGCTATATAAAATAACACGTATGTTAAGGACAATCAATATTTGTGAGATACTTTTAGATCTCAGGGCTCCTGTTAAGCTTTCAGTACAATGCATGTTGTAAGCATGAACATTTTTTTTTACATATTTACATTAACAAATGTGTATTCTTAAAAACAAGTTCTGGATGAAGCAGAAGTATGAATGTAAAATGTGAAGTCTTAGTCATTCCCATAAACAATACAGTCCATTTCCTCTTATACTTATATATACATTACTTCAACATTGCTGTATATGCGTCTTACCTGAAGCACTGGATCTATTAACATATTTCAAACTTTAATATCTGATGTAACTGTTTAACAAACAAAAAGATGTCGGAGTTTTATTTTTTTTAAACACTTAACTCAAGTATAACCTTAAACATTTAAGACAAAATATATGTTGTACAGGTTAAAATGTTTTTATTTTTTGGTTAAATAGCTGTTCAAGTGAACTCTTTAACAAACATGTTATTTAGCATTATTGAAGCTGAATGACTTGACATTGTTGTTTTCTTAACAACGAAACATGTATAAATAACATTCCATTTAGATGATAAATACATTGTGACTTATTAAGGATGGCATGTATTTTCAGATTTGATATGATGCGAAAACCTGCTCAGTTTATTTATTGGTGCAAGGTAAAACCTAATTCAGTTTATTTTTAATATCTGGATATAAGGATATCTTAATTTCACGTTAATTTTTTTTATTGGAGCATGTGCTGAGCAATTAAGCTTCCGCGAGACTGCATAGTGAATTTATATATTGTGCAGATATGCACTTTTCGGCCTAATAAATGGGTGACATTATACATTTTGCTTAATTAGGCAGTGATTGATATGGCATATACAGATATATTTACATCGCTATTGCATTCGCTATGATGAATCTATGATGAATCTTATTTGACACGCTGCATTTATTTTTCCGATGAATACCATTACCTTCGGAATACCTCATGATATGGCCTTTAACGGTTTTCATTGGATGATGGGCGGAGCTTAACTTAATAGGATATTGCGCATGATGGGTATGTCTAAAATGTTGCTGATCGTAACGGCTGTTACATTTTACTCCATAAAAATTCCCTGATAATAAACTATTTTTTCGAAATAAATAGTAAATCTGGTGTATATCGAGAAGAAATCAACGCCATTTTAAAGGTAAATATTTATGTAAATATAAGGAATGAAATGCGCTCTTTTGGTTTTCATTAAGGTATGAAAAACATTTGGATGGTTTAAAGTACGCGTGGAGGCGTTCGGACTCAACACACTTTAAACCACCCAAATATTTTTAATACCCAAATGAAAACCAAGAGCGCATTTCATTCCTTAAAGAATACCTATGCATTTATTATACGTAAGGTTATCCGACGTCATGAAGTAAAAACAATAGGGCAGCATCCATGTAAAGCGTAAGATTAATTTCTGTTTAATAAATTTTTCAACTATTATAGATCATGAACTATAAGCATTTTTCATTTACCTAGAAGCAGTCACATGGGATTAAATAGTTTTGTATCATGATGTGAAATATATAGTGTATATGCATTAGTTCATTCCGTAAATAGGCGCCATGTAACCTTTCATGTGTTGGTGCGCCTTAAAACCCAATTCAATTCATTCCGTAAACATGCAATAGTACATTAGGCGTGCAATAGTTCATCTGTGTCATTGACGCACTTTTTTAAGACAACAAAGAGTGACATCATGTGATGCACAATTAAACAACTATTTAATTCCTTAGATTTCTAACGGATTTATAAGAACTATTTATCCTCGTGAGTGACTACTGACCCTACTGACCCTTGAAGGGTACTATTGCACAAGGTGTATCGACATACTGCCTAAATAATGTGTAATAGTGCCCTTCTGGGATCAGTAGTCACTCCCTCTAATAAATATTTCTAACCATTGACTTCTAAGGAATTAAGTAGTTGTATAATTAAGCAAACCTAGTGCATAAATACATGTCTAAGAGCGGTGAGACTATTTTTTGACATGTGCTATCTTCGGCATGCATACGCATTTGACTTTTTTTATGTTTGGACTTAGCACAGAGTTTTTATGCGCTAGACATATGCAGACAATTCAAACTGATACACTGAATTAGATAAATGTACAACTTACCTAAAGTGTAGCATAATCATTTGTTGTTATCCATTTCACACTATCCAAAAACATTTTGACAAGAAATAATTTTGTTTAAATTTACATACGATGCATTGTATGAAAGGCAATTATAGGTGACCTATTGTGTAGATATAGAGGATCTTACATGGGTGACTGTGTATTTTTGATTTTAATAAACGAGTTGGATAAAATGATAGGATACGAGGCTCTTGCCGAGTATCCTATCTTTTTATCCAACATGTTTATTAAAGTCAATAACACACAGTCACGAATGTAAGATTCTGTTTATCACATAACCCACCTACTACGTGATAGTTTCTCTTTAATGTTGTCAACTTTCCTTATATACGGCGGCAATTTGTAAGGCAAATCATGACGTCGTTTTGTTGTTTACACGACGTCGCTACGTTACGCGGTTGTAAATGCGTTCACCTTACAAGTAATGCGACACCCTAAACCAAATTTAACGTTACTAACGTTTATTTTATGAAGTAAGATTTCAAATAATGATAAATAATTAAGGCGTCTGAACGTACCGTATGATTTACCGTGAAAAAAATTGGTATTAACAGTTTTAACATACACAAACACAGTGATTCGGCCCTCATTTGCATCTGTAATACACTAGTGTATTACGAGAAATAAGTCATGGCTTTATTGCACTCCCAGACGCCATGTTATGTGATAAAAAGATTTAACGTGGAACTTCACCACGATTTCAGGTATGCTATACGATGCGTTTGTGCGCCTCGCTTGGCGTTGCTCTTGTTATATCTGTAGTTTCTGTTTCAATTTTTCAACGATAATGTAGGCCTACACGCTGCAAAATAGAATACAATGAACTATATTAATATTGACTTCAAACAAATGACTGGTTAAAGTCAGATTATTTGATATTTTATTTTATACTCATATTTCCTTGATTTCCAAAGTTTATTTTTGTGTTGTACATTTTATATTTATGTTATTAATTGTTCAAATATTTAAATATGAACAATATTTCCAAAAATGCTCTTTTATTTTCTGAGACAAAAAAATATTGATTTATGTTAAGGTCTGTATTTTATAAATTTATACTCAATGATTAGGTATTATGTCATTTTTAGCACATTTTAGGCCATATATGACTGTCTTTTTTTTTGTGTTAGAGGCAGACCACCCCATTTTTCCTGGGTAGAACCAATATTGTTTACCTCCCAGCATCCGGAGGAATCATTGTTTGTATTTATCTTGTTCTCTACGCATAATAGAAGTGTCAGATCTGACTTTTTCAGTAACATGTATGTTAAATATTATTTTTACCTATTAATTATATTTTTTGTTAAACTGCACTGCTTATGCTTGGACCATATGTTTACAGTTATGTTTTCATCACAATTTCTTCTTGATTTATTTATTTCATATTGTCACAATTATGGCTACTATAAATCCATTAACTTTGGGTCTGGGATTATATGTTCAATATTACCCCTTCATGGCCATTATTAACCCATTACTGTGCATCTGGATCTGCTAAGATCAAAATCCTCGCATGTACTTAATGTATGAAAAATGTATGTAAAAAGGAGGGATTTAATACCTTACATGTATACTGGTAGATTAATATTACAAATGTGAATGTTATAGTAGTGTTATGAATTATCTTGAAATATGTATACTGTTTATACAATCCTCATGTATAATTGAGGAATTAAAGAGTTCTTCACTTTTTTATTTTTTCTAAAATACTTATTTGATGTATTTAAAGAAGTTGCACATATAATACATATTCTGTTATTTTGACATTATATTTCTTAATAAAAGTTTTATCAATAATATTGTTGTTATTGTTATGCCTTCCACTAACGTACAAACTTGAAGATGTAATAACACATAATTTTATGTGGACACACACTTTCAAGATGTAATAACACATCATTGGACACACACTTTAAAGATGTAATAACACATCAGTGGACACACACTTTAAAGATGTAATAACACATCAGTGGACACACACTTTATAGATGTAATAACACATCAGTGAGCGCACACTTTAAAGATGTAATAACACATCAGTGAACACACACTTTAAAGATGTAATAACACATCAGTTAACACACTTTAAAGATGTAATAATACATCAGTGAACACACACTTTAAAGATGTAATAACACATCAGTTAACACACTTTAAAGATGTAATAACACATCAGTGAACACACACTTTAAAGATGTAATAACACATCAGTTAACACACTTCAAAGATGTAATAACACATCAGTGAACACACACTTTCAAGATGTAATAACACATCAGTGGACAAACTTTATAGATCTAATAACACATCAGTGGACACACTTATAAATGTAATAACACATCATTTGACACACGTTAAGGACATATTTCGAGCCTATTGTATTTGTGGGGGGAGGGTAGAGAATATCTATAGGTAACTGTAAATCACTGTTAGCCATACAATTTAATGAGTGTGATATTCAATTTTTCTTCAGATTATGAGGCCCACCCAATAAAACATTTGTGACCAGTACACATAATAACACATTAAAGAATGTTATGTATTTATTGTGTTGTGCTCTGATTTTTGGTCTAAAAACAATTAAGAAATACCAGATGAGTTTTGTATTCAAAAGCTAAATTATGAAATTGTATTTCTTCATAAAAGTAAATTACAAAGTGTTGTTAAGCTATTCTTATCCTCAATATAGCAATGCTATACAAATAAAAAACACTAAGAGCGGGCCTCAATTTATATACCTAAGTTGATCAGCCATGATGCATGCTGGCTGTAAATATTCAAGCTTCCCATGCTTTTTCAATGACCAAGTAGAGTTGGGAAATGTGTCCTTTAATACATCAGTGGACACACACTTTCAAGTTGGAATAACACATCAGTGAAAACACACTAAAAATGTAATAACACAACAGGTACACACTTTATAGATGTAATAACACACCAGTGAACACACACTTTATAGATTTAAAAACACATGTGTGGACACATACTTTAAAGATGTAATAACATGTGTGGACACACACTTTAAAGATGTAATAACACATCAGTGGACACACACTTTAAAGATGTCATAACACATAAGTTAACACTGACTTTAAAGCTGCAATAACACATCAGTGGACCCACACTTTAAAGATGTAATAACACATGTGTGGACACACACTTTATAGATGTAATAACACATGTGTGGACACACATTTTAAAGATGTAATAACACTTGTGGACACACACTTTATAGATATAATAACACATCAGTGAACACACACTTTAAAGCTGTAATAACACATCAGTGGACACACACTTTAAAGTTGTAATAACACATCAGTGGACAAACACTTTAAAGATGTCATAACACATCAGTGAACACACACTGTATAGATGTAATAACACATGTGTGGATACACACTTTAAAGATGAAATAACACCTGTGGACACACACTTTATAGATGTAATAACACATATGTGGACACACTTTAAAGCTGTAATAACACACCAGAGGACACACACGTTAAAGATGTAATAACACATAATTGGACACACACGTTAAAGATGTCATAAAACATCAGTGGAGACACACTTTAAAGATGTCATAACACATCAGTGAACACACACTTTATAAATGTAATAACACATGGGCATTATTATGTGTGGACATACACTTTATAGATGTAATAACACATGTGTGGACACACACTTTAAAGATGTAATAACACGTGTGGACACACACTATATAGATGTAATAACACACCAGTGAACACACACTTAAAATATGTAATAACACATCAGTGGACACACACGTTAAAGATGTAATAACACATCAGTGAACACACACTTTAAAGTTGTAATAACACATCAGTGGGCACACACTTTAAAGCTGTAATAACACATCAGTGAACACACACTTTGAAGATGTAATAACACATCAGTGGACACACACGTTAAAGATGTAATAACACATCAGTGAACACACACTTTAAAGATGTAATAACACATCAGTGGGCACACACTTTAAAGCTGTAATAACACATCAGTGAACACACACTTTATAGATGTAATAACACATCAGTGAACACACACTTTGAAGATGTAATAACACATCAGTGGACACACACGTTGAAGATGTAATAACACGTCAGTGGGCACACACGTTAAAGCTGTAATAATACATCAGTGAACACACACTTTAAAGATGTAATAACACATCAGTGAACACACACATTAAAGCTGTAATAACACATCAGTGGACAAACATTTTGAAGCTGTAATAACACATCAGTGAACACACACTTTAAAGATGTAATAACACATCAGTGAACACACACTTTATAGATGTAATAACACATCAGTGAACACACACTTTGAAGATGTAATAACACCTCAGTGAACACACACTTTGAAGATGCAATAACACATCAGTGGACACACACTTTAAGATGTAATAACACATCAGTGGGCACACACGTTAAAGCTGTAATAATACATCAGTGGACACACACTTTAAAGATGTAATAACACATCAGTGGACACACACTTTAAAGATGTAATAACACATCAGTGGGAACACACGTTAAAGCTGTAATAACACATCAGTGGACAAACACTTTGAAGCTGTAATAACACACCAATGAACACACACTTTAAAGATGTAATAACACATCAGTGGACAAACACTTTGAAGCTGTAATAACACATCAGTTAACACACACTTTAAAGATGTAATAACACATATGTGGTAACACACTTTATAGATGTAATAACACATCAGTGGGCACACACTTTAAAGATGTAATAACACATTAGTGGACACACACGTTAAAGATGTAATAACACATCAGTGAACACACACTTTAAAGATGTAATAACACATCAGTGGAAAAACACTTTGAAGCTGTAATAACACATCAGTGAACACACACTTTAAAGATGTAATAACACATCAGTGGACACAGACGTTAAAGATGTAATAACACATCAGTGAACACACACTTCAAAGATGTAATAACACATCAGTGGACAAACACTTTGAAGCTGTAATAACACATCAGTGAACACACACTTTAAAGATGTAATAACACATCAGTAGACACACACGTTAAAGATGTAATAACACATCAGTGAACACACACTTTAAAGATGTAATAACACATCAGTGGACACACACTTTAAAGATGTCATAACACATAAGTTAACACTGACTTTAAAGCTGCAATAACACATCAGTGGACCCACACTTTAAAGATGTAATAACACATGTGTGGACACACACTTTATAGATGTAATAACACATGTGTGGACACACATTTTAAAGATGTAATAACACGTGTGGACACACACTTTATAGATATAATAACACATCAGTGAACACACACTTTAAAGCTGTAATAACACATCAGTGGACACACACTTTAAAGTTGTAATAACACATCAGTGGACAAACACTTTAAAGATGTCATAACACATCAGTGAACACACACTTTATAGATGTAATAACACATGTGTGGACACACACTTTAAAGATGTAATAACACCTGTGGACACACACTTTATAGATGTAATAACACATATGTGGACACACTTTAAAGCTGTAATAACACACCAGAGGACACACACGTTAAAGATGTAATAACACAAAATTGGACACACACGTTAAAGATGTCATAAAACATCAGTGGAGACACACTTTAAAGATGTCATAACACATCAGTGAACACACACTTTATAAATGTAATAACACATGGGCATTATTATGTGTGGACATACACTTTATAGATGTAATAACACATGTGTGGACACACACTTTAAAGATGTAATAACACGTGTGGACACACACTATATAGATGTAATAACACACCAGTGAACACACACTTTAAAGATGTAATAACACATCAGTGGACACACACGTTAAAGATGTAATAACACATCAGTGAACACACACTTTAAAGTTGTAATAACACATCAGTGGGCACACACTTTAAAGCTGTAATAACACATCAGTGAACACACACTTTGAAGATGTAATAACACATCAGTGGACACACACGTTAAAGATGTAATAACACATCAGTGAACACACACTTTAAAGATGTAATAACACATCAGTGGGCACACACTTTAAAGCTGTAATAACACATCAGTGAACACACACTTTATAGATGTAATAACACATCAGTGAACACACACTTTGAAGATGTAATAACACATCAGTGGACACACAAGTTGAAGATGTAATAACACGTCAGTGGGCACACACGTTAAAGCTGTAATAATACGTCAGTGAACACACACTTTAAAGATGTAATAACACATCAGTGAACACACACTTTAAAGCTGTAATAACACATCAGTGGACAAACATTTTGAAGCTGTAATAACACATCAGTGAACACACACTTTAAAGATGTAATAACACATCAGTGAACACACACTTTATAGATGTAATAACACATCAGTGAACACACACTTTGAAGATGTAATAACACATCAGTGAACACACACTTTGAAGATATAATAACACATCAGTGGACACACACTTTAAGATGTAATAACACATCAGTGGGCACACACGTTAAAGCTGTAATAATACATCAGTGGACACACACTTTAAAGATGTAATAACACATCAGTGGACACACACTTTAAAGATGTAATAACACATCAGTGGGCACACACGTTAAAGCTGTAATAACACATCAGTGGACAAACACTTTGAAGCTGTAATAACACACCAATGAACACACACTTTAAAGATGTAATAACACATGTGTGGTAACACACTTTATAGATGTAATAACACATCAGTGGGCACACACTTTAAAGATGTAATAACACATTAGTGGACACACACGTTAAAGATGTAATAACACATCAGTGAATACACACTTTAAAGATGTAATAACACATCAGTGGACAAACACTTTGAAGCTGTAATAACACATCAGTGAACACACACTTTAAAGATGTAATAACACATCAGTGGACACAGACGTTAAAGATGTAATAACACATCAGTGAACACACACTTCAAAGATGTAATAACACATCAGTGGACAAACACTTTGAAGCTGTAATAACACATCAGTGAACACACACTTTAAAGATGTAATAACACATCAGTAGACACACACGTTAAAGATGTAATAACACATCAGTGAACACACACTTTAAAGATGTAATAACACATCAGTGGGCACACACTTTAAAGCTGTAATAACACATCAGTGAACACACACTCTAAAGATGTAATAACACATCAGTGGACAAACACTTTGAAGCTGTAATAACACATCAGTGAACACACACTTTAAAGATGTAATAACACATAAGTGAACACACACGTTAAAGATGTAATAAAATACAATTGGACACACACGTTAAAGATGTCATAACACATCCGTGAACACACACTTTAAAGATGTAATAACACATAAGTGAACACACACGTTAAAGATGTAATAAAACACAATTGGACACACACGTTAAAGATGTCATAACACATCAGTGAACACACACTTTAAAGATGTAATAACACATCAGTGGGCACAAACTTTAAAGCTGTAATAACAAATCAGTGAACACACACTTTATAGATGTAATAACACATGTGTGGACACACAGTTTAAAGATGTAATAACATATCAGTCAGTGAACACACACTTTAAAGATGTAATAACACATCAGTGGACAAACACTTTGAAGCTGTAATAACACATCAGTGAACGCACACTTTAAAGATGTAATAACACATCAGTGAACACACACTTTAAAGATGTAATAACACATGTGTTGACACACACTTTATAGATGTACTAACACATGTGTGAACACACACTTTAAAGATGTAATAACACATCAGTGGACACACACGTTAAAGATGTAATTAAACACAATTGGACACACACGTTAAAGATGTCATAACGCATCAGTGAATACACACTTTGAAGATGTAATAACACATGTGTGGACATACACTTTAAAGATGTAATAACGTATCAGTGAACACACACTTTAAAGATGTAATAACATCAGTGAACACACACTTTAAAGATGTTATAACACATCAGTGGACACACACGTTAAAGATGTCATAACACATCAGTGAACACTCACTTTATAGATGTAATAACACAAGTGTGGACACACACTTTAAAGATGTAATAACACATCAGTGAACACACACTTTAAAGATGTAAGAACACATCAGTAAAGTTTACACACTTTAAAGATGTAATAACACACGTGTGGACACACACTTTAAAGATGTAATAACACGTCATCAGTGAACACACACTTTAAAGCTGTAATAACACATCAGTGAGTTTCACACACACTTTAAAGATGTAATAACACATGTGTGGACACTCTTTAAAGATGTAATAACACATGTGTGGACACACACTTTAAAGATGTAATAACACATCATCAGCGAACACACACTTTATAGATGTAATAACACGTGTGGACACACACTTTAGGGATGTAATAACACATCAGTGGACACACACGTTAAAGATGTAATAACACACTGGTCAGTGGACACACACTCTAAAGATGTAATAACACATCAGTGGACACACACTCTAAAGATGTTATAACACACTGGTCAGTGGACACACACTCTAAAGATGTAATAACACATCAGTGGACACACACTCTAAAGATGTAATAACACATCAGTGGACACACACTCTAAAGATGTAATAACACACTGGTCAGTGGACACACACTCTAAAGATGTTATAACACATGTGTGGACACACACTCTAAAGATGTAATAACACATGTGTGGACACACACTCTAAAGATGTAATAACACATGTGTGGACACACACTCTAAAGATGTAATAACACATGTGTGGACACACACTTATAAGTTGTAATAAACACATCAATGGACATATACTTTAAAGATGTAATGACACATCAACGGACACACACTTTAAAGATGTAATGACATATCAGTGGACACAGACTTTAATGACGTAATATTAGCACCTCAATGGACACAAATATATATATGTAAGAACATACAAGTCGAAATGTAATACACATCAATGCACAGGAACTGGTCACTTTTAATTTTTGCCTTCTATTATTATAATTGTCTATAGACAATTATAATAATAGAAGGCAAAAATTAAAAGTGACCAAGTCTATAGACAATTATAATAATAGAAGGCAAAAATTAAAAGTGACCAGTTCCTGTGCATCAATGGGCACTCACTTCAAATATGTAATAAAAAATCAGTGGATTAACATTTTAAAAACATAATAATAAATCAGTGGCACACATTCGTGGGCACACATACATGATTTGGAAATATTCAAACAGAGCACTCATTTAGGGCCTCAATCTGTATTGATCTATTTTTAGCACGATGCACATGACAGTCACATGGCCAGTGACCTACTGTTTTCAGTGTTTACGAAACACCGGTACTGTACAGGTGAGATATTTTTTTGCAGTTATTCAGTGTTTGTGAATGATTACTATGCTTTTGAAAATGTAGATTTACCTTGTTTTTAGTCGTTTAATAACATGAACACCTTAATAACGCCTGTTAGTTCAAGATAATGTGTCAATGAGTCAATGTTCAGGATGGAAGGCGGAAGTTTTACTGCTGTTCCCCACCCACCACATAATATGCTTTATTGGCTCTCTCTGTGTTTAGCCTTATTACCTGTGTTGCTGATACATCAACACATTGCATAAACAGTATGAGAAAAAAATCACCTAAAAAAACAAACAAAATTTAGCGGGTTAGTTTCTTTTACAAAATGACTTTGAGATTCTTTTATTTTAAATCATGTAAATGATCCCAGCTCCACAACCAGGGCTTCATATAAAGCCCTGCCACAACCCACGGGTTACCAAGTGATCATCCCTGGGTCAAAGATTAAGTTTTTGCAAATTTTAAATATAATGTTGTGATATACAACAAAGATAAATATATAGTAATCTGTTCTGTTTCATAATCTCTATTTTTCAGGCTAAGCCATGTTGCTGAAACTTTTTATTGTGACTGTGGTGACCAGTACTGTTACAGGATTGGACAATGGCCTAGCAAAGACACCGCCCATGGGCTGGTTGACATGGACACGGTTTGGCTGCAATACACAATGCGACGCAGATCCAGACTTCTGTATCAGGTATTAGAACTTCAGCATAACTATTCAAAAATTTAGCTATAAGAAAAATAATAATTAAATGTTTTATTTATCGAAGTCTAGGTTACAGGTTTAAATTCCATATGGGTTAAGGCTAGCGTGATATTGCTTTCTGACCAACAGGCCCTAAAACTACACAGGTAGACATTCTGAAGATGTTCATGTTAATTAATTCACAAAATGAAGCATTGTAGAAATACTGAGTCATGTCGTAAACTGTAATCTGGTTATGTTCTTCAACCCTTAACCCCTACATATATATAATGGACTGTTCTTTCTTTGAATTAAGACCATTCCATTTCTGTGACAAAGGGTTGTTTTGGGGGAAATGACTGATCAGCAGCCAGTCATTGTAAACCCTGATCAGCCTGCGAAGTATTCGCAGACTGATCTGGGTTTACAATGGACGCAAAAGCTATTATAGTCATACTTAGCGGGTTACGGGTTAAAGGCACAATATGTTGATTTTTTAAAACTTGAACAGAGAGGATACAGAGTTTGTGCCGAGTATTAGTGTATTATATTACAACACAACGTGCATTGTATATGTCACACTATGTCCATGAACAATAATTGAAACAGATTATTTGAATCTTTGCCTTTAGTTAAAGGGTATGAAACTTTTTCAATTTTTGTTTGCATATGCCATATCTTTGCCATAAATATATGGAATGCCAAGACTGTCTTATGATTTGAGCATTTACCTTTATGTTCAGTACATATGCCTTAATAAAGGCATATGCATATGTACCGAACATAACGTCAAATGCTCATCATGATGGGATGCAACATAATAGTACATCAGTTTACACACAAGGTATTGAAACTATTTATTTGGCATAGTTTGCAAAGTTTGATTCTATTCTATTTAATGGATCTTTCCCTAAGTTATAAGGTTTCCGAATACTTTGTCAACAGTATGTTTCATTTTAAGTTATAATTAGTAAGCATATTCTGCCATTATCGACAAAAGGCACACCACGGCCATATATTTGCCTTTTTATTACATTAAATGAAGAAGAAAAACAAGAAATATATAATTTAAATATAAGTAGCCTAAGATGCAAATAATTAGTTTGCAAATAAATGAATAATGTTAAATTAGGCCATAATAAATTAATTGCTAGATTCTCATCCCCGTCCCAGTTTTTAGCTCTACTGGCCGAAGGCCAGCAGAGCTTATGGGATGTTGAGTTGTCCGTCATCCGTCCGTCGTCCATCCATCCGTCGTCCGTTGTTAACTTTTGTCTCGTTAAGACGATAGGGCCTTCATTTTCCATCCAATCTTTACCAAACTTTAACAGGTTGTTAATATCAATGAAAGCACGAATGAGTTCGAAAACCAGCCAGATCGGCCAAGTAACAGCGGAGTTATGGCCCTTGATTTAGTTAAAAATGCTATATTGCTATATTTTGCCTCGTTAAGACGATAGGGCCTTCATTTTTCATCCTATCTTTACCAAACTTTACCACATTGTTAATATCAATGAAAGCTCAAACAAGTTCAAAAACCAGCCAGATCGAACCAGTAACACCAGAGTAATGGTCCTTGATTTAGTTAAAAAATGCTATATTGCTATATTTTATCTCGTTAAGATGATAGTGCTTTCGTTTTTCATCCTATCTTTACCAAACTTTACCACATTGTTAATATCAATGAAAGCTCGGACAAGTTCGAAAACCAGCCATATCGGAATAGTAACAGCGGAGTTATGGCCCTTGATTTAGTTAAAAATGCTATGTTATGCCTCGTTAAGACGATAGGGGCTTCATTGTTCATCCGATCTTTACCAAACTTTATCAGATTGTTAATGTCGTTGAAAGCTCAAGCAAGTTCGAAAACCAGCCATATCGGACCAGTAACAGCGGAGTTGTGGCCCTTGATTTAGTTAAAAATCTATATTTTGCCTCATTAAGATGATAGGGGCTTCATTGTTCATCCGATCTTTACCAAACTTTATCAGCTCGTTAATGTCATTGAAAGCTCGAACAAGTTTTTCAATGAAAGCTCGAACAAGTTTGAAAACTAGCCATATCGGACCAGTAACAGCGGAGTTATGGCCCTTGATTTGGTTAAAAATGCTATATTTTGCCTCATTAAGACGATAGGGGCTTCATTGTTCATCCAATCTTTACCAAACTTTATCAGATGGTTAATATCAATGAAAGCTCGGACAAGTTCGAAAACCAAACATATCGGACCAGTAACAGCTTAGTTATGGCCCTTGATTTAGTTCAAAACGCTATATTTTGCCTCGTTAAGACGAGAGGGCCTTCATTTTTCATCCGATCGTTACCGATATTTTTTTTTTTTTTTTTTTTAAATTACTTTTTTAAATTATTAATTTTTTTTTTTTTATTTAATTTTTTTTTTTAATTTAAATTTCTTTTTAATTTTTTATTTATTTTTTATTTATTTTTTTTTTTATTTTTTTTATTTTTTTATTTTTTTTTTAGCTCTGTGTTGGACCAGTAACAGAGGAGTTATGGCTCTTGATTTAGTTAAAAATGCTATATTTTGCCTCGTTAATACGGTAGGGCCTTCATTTTTCATCTGATCTTTACCGAACTTTAACAGATTCTTTAGTTATGGCCCTTGATTTAGTTCAAAAGCTGTTTTTTGTCCGAAACTTCCATAAAAACGTAAATGGCAGTCACTCGCTTCATTGATGTTATAAGAGCCATGTTAGCCAGTAGACCTCTGTTGGGCCTCTTGTTTTATGCCACCCCGGTAATTTTTATTTCTTCTTCAAAAAAAAAAATTAATAAAAAATTGGCTGAAAGCATGAAGCACTATTAAAAATGTGTTTTCAATCTTGGAAGTACTCAGTAGTATGTATTACTATTTTTGCCTTGTGCTGAGGCCATTTTCCATTTGTCGTATAAAATAAAAAATAAATTTCACCCCCTGTCCCTATTTTGAACTACATTTGGATGAGAAACTAGCAATTAATTTATTATGGCCTTAAAAAATTAATTTAAAATCAGTTTCCTGCCTTGTCTGTTTTTAAAAACCATGTCAGTCTGTCACTATATTGATTTATTTCGACATTTCAACTTATATTTGAAAACAGTATTTACTAGACAGTGAAAATTGCAGTTGAGATTTCAACGTCCACTCTATAGCTCTCTGATAGGATGTTTCTGGTGTTTGATTATGCTGACGTCTTCGCATGTGAACAGTCAGTTGCGGCTGTGCAGCTTTTCCATAATCCATAATGGCACGGTGATTATGGATGTTGAGAAAGGAGTGATAAACTCAGTTTTTCTACTAAAATTACTATTTATAGTAAGGCATGTACTAGGGGACATTATTTGATATATTATATCTTTAATTACTTGTTATATTATAATTTAGGTCAGGTCTGACAATTGTCCAATAATAATTTTAAGAAACACAAATAACACTATTCTGTGACTAGCCAGTCAATCACGTTGTCTGCTCTGTTTCAGTGAGAAGCTTATCATGCAGATGGCGGATCAGATGGTGGCCGGCGGATATCTAAGTGCGGGCTACGAGTATGTGTGTCTGGATGACTGTTGGCTTGCGTCCGAGAGGGATGCCTTCATGAACCTACAGCCAGATCCCAAACGCTTCCCCAGTGGCATGAAGAAACTGGCAGATTATGTATGTATATAGTTGACTTTTGTGAAGTTCAAATGGGAAAATTTGTATTAGATAAATAAGACATATAATATTGAATTGTGTCTGATCAAATTATAAATATGTAAAACATACAGAGTTTTTTAACTTTTTCCTGCTCTAAGTAATTTAAGCCGGTCAATATAAAAAAAGTTTGACTCCTGACATTGAACAATTGAATTGGATTTTATAGTCGCACCAACAGCTAAGGTCATATGGCAACTTTCCAGCTTCCACTGGTGGAGGAAGTACCCAGGTGCCCCTCCGGGCAATTTTCGTGCACGGGCGGGCACCTGGGTAGAACCACCGATGTTCCGCAAGCCAGCTGGATAGCTTCCTCACATAAAGATTTCTAGGCCCCTGAGGGATCGAACCTACAGCGGTGAGGGACAGAGACGTTAGACATTGAACAAAGGAACAAGCGAAGCACCAAAAGTGGTGCGAAAGCCAGATTGCGAATTCAACATTTTAACTGAAAAAAAGTAAAAAGGGAGGATAATTCATGTAAAATACATGACAGAGTCATGGTTCTTTTTGTATAACATTGCATAATGATACTGAACATGTATGCCAAGTTTCAAAGCTTTTCGACTATTCAATCTTGAGAAATGATGGAAAACAAAAACTTCAACCAAAACATCAAATGTGTAGACAGACAGAAATCACCAGAATATAAGCCTGGATTTTCTACGCAAACCAGCTAAAAAATTGCAAAACCTCTAAGCCTGTCAATATTATTTTGAACAGTCAGTATTAAAAAAACTAGTAAGTGATGATGTTACATTGAACAAAGAAGGACATTTTCAATTGAAGTATAATCATGATAATAAAAGAGCAATACCAGAGGTGTTCAACTTATAATTTAACACTTTCATTGTGTAACTGAATCAACTATCTTGAAATTCTTGCCGAATATGTTGATTTTAATGTAAAGTCTAATGATTCCTTCAATATGAAACAAGGCACAGAGCTCTCATGTATTACATGTAGCATCAGCTTATGGTCCTCTACTAAGTTTGTTCAAATGGTGACCCTGGGGTCAAATTTGTCCCCGCCCCGGGGGTCACAGTTTTACATAGACTTATATAGGATTTTTTTTTTAAAAATCTTCTTCTCGGAAACTACAAGAGCCAGAGGTTTGATATTTTGCATTTACTATAAGCTTATGGTCCTTTACCAAGTTTGTTCAAATGGTGACCCTCGGGTCACCATTGGCCCCGCCCCAAGTGTCACATGTTTTACATAGACATGTATAGGGAAAAACTTGAAAAATCTTCTTCTCTGAAACTACAAGAGTCAGAGGTTTGATATGTTACATTTATTATAAGTTTATGGTCCTTTACCAAGTTTGTTCAAATGGTGACCCTGGGGTCACATTTGGCCCCGCCCCAAGGGTCACATGTTTTACATAGACATGTATAGGGAAAAACTTAAAAAATCTTCTTCTCTGAAACTGCAAGAGCCAGAGGTTTAATATTTTGCTGTTGCTATAAGCTTATGGTCCTTTACCAATTTTGTTCAGATGGGGACCATGGGTCACATCTGGCCCTGCCCCGGGGGTCACAGTTTTACATAAATGCTTGTATAGGGAAAAACTTGAAAAATCTTCTTCTCTGAAACTACAAGAGTCAGAGGTTTGATATGTTACATTTATTATAAGTTTATGGTCCTTTACCAAGTTTGTTCAAATGGTGACCCTCGGGTCATATTTGACCCCGCCCCAAGGGTCACATGTTTTACATAGACATGTATAGGGATTTTTTTTTTTTTTTCTTTTTTGAATTTGTATTGTTTCTTTTTGTTTTGAATTTTTTTTTTTTTTTGATTGATTTTTTATTAAATTTTTTTTACATTTTTTTTTTTTTTTTTTTAACTCCATGTTCGACCAGTCGAACCAGTAACAGAGTTGTTCTTGATTTAGTTAAACATGCTATATTTTGCCTCGTTAATACTGTAGGGCCTTCATTTTTCATCTGATCTTTACCAAACTTTACCAAATTCTTTAGTTATGGCCCTTGATTTAGTTAAAAAGCTGTTTTTTGCCCAAAACTTTCAAAAAAACGTAAATGGCAGTCACTCACTTCATTGATGTTATAAGAGCCATGTTAGCCAGTAGAGCGTCCACAGGACCTCTTGGGCCTCTTGTTAAAAAATAAGTTTGTTTCGACTACTTCTTGAAAACTATAAGTGATATTGATATGGGGCTTTTTCTAAAATGATCAGCATGACATGATGTTGATCCTTGTTGAAAATTATTTTGATTCGACGTTAAACATGGCTGCCAGTGGCCATCTTTGGTTACATGGAGTTATATAGTAAAAACTTGTAGCGACTACTCCTCCGAAACTTCTTGACGGATGTTCATGAAACTTCACAGGAATGTTGCTCTTGATGTCTAGTTGATCCTAGAAAAATTTCAGGTCGGCCGGAAATTCAAGATGGCCACCACGGCTAAAAATAGATTTAAAATAAATAAGTTTGTAGCGACTACTTCTTCAAAACTATAAGAGATATTGATATGGGACTTTTTCTAAAATGATCAGTATGACATGATGTTGGTCCTTGTCGAAAATCATTTTGATTTGACGTTAAACATGGCTGCCAGTGGCCATCTTTGTTTACATAGAGTTATATAATGAAAACTTGTAGCGACTACTCCTCTGAAACTACTTGACGGATTTTCATGAAACTTCAAAGGAATGTTGCTCTTAATGTCTAATTGATCCTAGCAAAATTTCAGGTCGGCCGGATTTTCAAAAAACACGTCTGTAGCGACTACTTCCTGAAATCAAAATCAATCAGTAGAGCTTCAAGGTCATTGACCTCTTGTTTATGATAATCACTTCCGCTGAAAAATAACATCTTAAACAAAAGTGTTCAATTGTAAGTTGAACACCTCTCGTATTGCTTTTGACTAGATCTAGTTGTTCTTGAAGAGGAAATAGAGCCAGAACAATTTGTCCCAAATAACTAAATAATCTTATATTGTTAATAATAATACTTACATATATTAGTTACATTTCATATACATTATTTAAATAACTTTCTTAAGTATAATTGTGTTATAAGGCCTCCTCTGGGATTCGCAAATGGAGCCAAATAGGGCAAAATAAAAAAAGTGGCGATAAAAAACAACTTTGGCGAATGTGATTGGTATCCAATGTCAGTCATGTGTATTAATTATCAATCTCGTCATACCCCTTAATTTTCCCTGTATAATCTCCTAATAACTGCCAAAATTAGCACCTCTTATTTCCAAGTCCAGAAGGCAATACTTGTCCTTGATGAGGTGTGAAATACACACATGTGGTGTCAAGTATACTTAATTAGGCTTTAATTATAACTGACAGGATAAAATAAACCAGTGATCAGTATAATTCTAGATAAGATTTTATATTTGTATACATGTACTGTATTTATTTTTAAACTGAAACATTTCCAGATTAATAAGTTTTATTTTTATGTAAAAAATGAGTAAAATATTTTTTAAAATATAATTTTATGATTATAATTATTACTAACTGCTTTATTCATGGGCCATACTTCATTTAAAAATACATAAAAATAATATCGAAAATATTATATGCTATCTTTGAGCCAATTTTGGCTCCAATGTTTCCAATTTGGCTCCAACTTTTTTCATTTGGCGAAATCGGTTGCGAAAGGAAAAAAATGGCCAGAGGAGGCCCTGTTAATATATATATATATATATATATATATATATATATATATGTCATTGGAATTTGTATATTTTTTTTATATACATGTATTGAAATTGATTAATCGCCATGAAATAAACATGTGATGTGGAAAGTTTGACGTCATAAATTTACAAAATGTTTGTTTTTATGCCCCCGTAAATGGGGATATGAAATATCAATATAACGTCAAATTGCACATATCGTCATGCTGTTATGTTCCATTGACTTTTGACAGAGTTATGGCCCTTTAATTACATTATAGCTTACAGAGACACATTTTCTATGTGTTTTTTCTGTAGATCCGACTTGAAATACCAAAATTACAAAACAAATATTGGAGTGGAAATAACCATTTATTTTTCAGGTTCATTCTAAAGGTTTGAAGCTGGGCATATATGAGGATTTTGGCTCACGCACTTGTGCAGGTTTCCCGGGCAGTGAGTTTCACATGCAGCAAGATGCCAAGACCTTTGCGGAGTGGGGGATAGATTTGCTCAAGTTTGACACGTGCCACTCTGACGCGCACGATAACAAATATGGTAGGTGGAATTGTGCTACATGTACTAGGAAATAAAAACACAGTTTATTTGGTGTCATCAATTATAAACAGGTGAGCACCAGCCAGTCATGCTGGTCATTATATATATAATTATATACTGTACACTACTGTATTAAAAGGGGCACATTTTCCTTTTTTAATAGGAGAATACAGAGGTAAAATCGGTGGCATAGCTGCCATCAGGTACTGTAGGCGTGTGCACTGTAGGCACGTGCCTAAACATCTGTTTTAAATGAATGTCAAAAGCCCAAATTTGCATTCTGTTGTTTCTTTTAATGCCAGGGGAGCGTGTCCCCTTAATCCCCTTGCGATCAAAAAAGCCATTGTGCCTACACATCATTTCAGACACAGTTAGCTACGCTGCAGCTGAAAAGGACAGTAATATTTATGTATTGTACAAATGAAATTGTTTTGATTTTAAAGAAACAAACCCTCCAAATAACAGAAAAAATGCACTACAAAACCGTTTATCAAAACTCTATCCAGGTGTTCAGGTTATGTAATAATTTATATGTGCCAATTAAAAGTATGGGTTTATTAATGTGTTTTTTAAATAACCATGATTGAATACACGTAAAATGAATTGAATTCGATGCTCCAGTTTTGGGGTTTGGCCTGGCTTGTTAAAGCTGTTTATATTGTGTCTATAGAGTTTGGATTCTCAAAACAGATAATTTATATATATGTTGTAAAAGTTGGCTGTTGTTGGATAGCTACTTTGATAAATACGGATGTATAATAACAAGTGGAGGAAATGTGGTTATTGTATCTTAGAAACTATATAAGGGTCTACATATTGACTACACAACAAGCACCTCTTACTGCATGTAGGTAACATTAATTGAGCCTATAATCTGTTTATTGACAGGCTACCCGGCAATGTCTATGTACCTCAACCAGACGGGCAGACCAATTCTGTTTTCCTGTGAATGGCCTTACGGGGAGCTGCAGCAGAATCTTAGTGTGAGTGATAACCAGATACTTCTCTCACATGTTCTTACCAATCTAAACATGTCCACCAGTTTTAGACTTTTCAATTCTAGACATTTTGCACTAGTTCTATACATTTTTAAACATTTCTAGACATTTTAATTGCACTAGTTCTGTACATTTATCACCATTTCTAGGAATTTCTCACCAATTCTAGTAGAGCCTCATTCTTTCTAATGTAACAAGAGGGCCTGTGGACGCTCTACTGGCTAAAACAGCTCTTATAGATTTAGATAGATATAGCTAGATATAGCTCTCTTCTCCTGTAGATTTAACAAAGGAAAATACAATATAGCATTTTTCAACAAATCAAGGGCCATAACTCTGTTATTACTAACAAGATCTAGCTGGTTTTCGAAATTGTCCAAGATTTCATTGATATACCGCGCTACGCACAACTAGACATCATACTGAGGCTTCCTGCCTAATTTCGTAGAAATCCAACAAGCCGTTTAAGAGGAGTAGCGCCGACAAGAAATTAAAAAAAAAAATGTCAAAGGGCCATAACTCCATCAAAATTCAGCAAACTGGAACAAAAGCGTGATATGCACAACTAGACATCTTACTGATGCTTCCTGCCAAGTTTCGTCGAAATTCAACAAGGCATTTAGGATGAGTAGCGCCGACAAGAAATTTTAAAGTAAGTGTCGAGTAATTAAAAAAATAACGATTTTTTTTTTAAAAAACAAAACAAATTCAAATCAATCAAAAAAAAAAAAATTTAAAGAGTTTTAAAAAAGAAATTCAAAAAAAACAAAACTCAAAAAAAACAAAAAAACAATTTGAAACAATTCAAAAAAAAAATTGAAATTCAAAACAAAAAAAAATCAAATTAAAAACAAAACAAAACAAAACTGTTACCCCCGGGGCGCGTCCAAATTTGACCAAAGGGTCACCATTTGAACAAACTTGGTAGAGGACCATAAGCTGATGCTACATGTAATACATGAGAGCTCTGTACCATCTGGTTCCAGAGAAGAAGATTTTTTTCAGTTCTTGCCTATACAAGCCTAAGTAAAACTGTGACCCCCAGGGTGGGGCCAAATGTGACCAATGGGTCACGATTTGAACAAACTTGGTAGAAGACCATAAGCTTATAGCAAATGCAAAATATTAAACCTCTGGCTCTTGCAGTTTCAGAGAAGAAGATTTTTTAAGTTTTTCCTTATACATGTCTATGTAAAACATGTGACCCTTGGGGTGGTAAAGGACCATAAGCTTATAGCAAATGCAAAATATTAAACCTCTGGCTCTTGCAGTTGCAGAGAAGATTTTTTTCAGTTTTTCCCTATACAAGCATTTATGTAAAACTGTGACCCCCGGGGCAGGGCCAGATGTGACCCCAGGGTCATCATTTGAACAAAATTGGTAAAGGACCATAAGCTTATAGCAACAGCAAAATATTAAACCTCTGGTTCTTGCAGTTTCAGAGAAGAAGATTTTTTAAGTTTTTCCCTGTACATGTCTATGTAAAACATGTGACCCTTGGGACGGGGCCAAATGTGACCCCAGGGTCACCATTTGAAAAAACTTGGTAAAGGACCATAAGCTTGTAATAAATGTAAAATACCAAACCTCTGGCTCTTGTAGTTTCCGAGAAGAAGATTTTAAAAAAAAAATCCTATATAAGTCTATGTAAAACTGTGACCCTCGGGGCGGGGACAAATTTGTCCCCAGGGTCACCATTTGAACAAACTTAGTAGAGGACCATAAGCTGATGCTACATGTAATACATCAGAGCTCTGTACCATGTGGTTCCAGAGAAGAAGATTTTTTTTCAGTTTTTCCCTATACATGCCTATGTAAAACTGTGAACCCCGGGGTGGGGACAAATGTGACCCCTGGGTCACTTTCAACAAACTTGGTAGAGGACCATACTCTTATAGTAAATGCAAAATATCAAACCTCTGGCTCTTGTAGTTTCCGAGAAGAAGATTTTTTAATTTCTTTACCTATACAAGTCCATGTAAAACTGTGACCCCCGGGGCGGGGACAAGTTTGCTGATGCTACATGTAATACATCAGAGCTCTGTGCCATGTGATTCCAGAGAAGAAGAATTTTTTCAGTTTTTCCCTATACAAGCCTATGTAAACTGTGACCACCGGGGTGCGGCCAAATGTGACCCCTGGGTCACCATTTGAACAAACTTGGTAGAGGACCACAAGCTTATAGCAAATGCGAAATATTAAACCTCTGGCTCTTGCAGTTTCAGAGAAGAAGATTTTTTAAGTTTTTCCCTATACATGTCTATGTAAAACATGTGACCCTTGGGGCGGGGCCAAATGTGATCCGAGGGTCACCATTTGAACAAACTTGGTAAAGGACCATAAGCTTATAGTAAATGCAAAATATCAAACCTCTGGCTGTTGTAGTTTCCGAGGAGAAGATTTTTAAAAAAAAATCCTATATAAGTCTATGTAAAACTGTGACCCCCGGGGCGGGGACAAATTTGACCCCAGGGTCACCATTTGAACAATCTTAGTAAAGTACGATAAGCTGATGCTACATGTAATACATAAGAGGTCTGTGCCTTGTGGTTTCAGAGAAGAAGATTTTTTAAAGTTTTTTCCTATATGTCTATATGAAAAACATGCAAAACATCAATATACAAACTTTGGACCCCCGGGGCATGGCCATTTTTGACCCCGGGGACTTTATTTGAACAAACTTGATAGTCTAGGCGTTGGCGATCATTTTAAAAGAAAAACTGTTGAAATCTGTCCAGCGGTTCTGGAGAAGAAGATTTTTTAAGGTTTCGACCATATATGGTAATGGCAGCCATCTTGGATGTAGCGCTGACCTAATTTTAACAAATCTAAAAAGCATTCATCTAAGGATCATCCATGTGAAGTTTGGCCAAAATTAGCCAGGCGGTTTATGAGGAGAAGTCGTTTGAAGAAAAGTTAACGGACGGACGGATGACGGAAGACGGTCAACACACCATCCCATAAGCTCTGCTGGCCCTTGGAATAGAGCTAAAAATTGATTTTCAACAGTTTCAAGTCCATACCCCCCCTATATATGAAAATCCATCTCTATAGACACAACATCTCTATAGACACAATCTAAACGGCTTTAACAAGCCAGGCAAATCCCAAAATTGAAGCTTCAAAGTAAGAGTGACCAACAGGTAATTCATTTATGAAGGCAAATCCCAAAATTGAAGCGTCAAATTAAGTTACCAATGTAAGTTTACCGTTATTTGGCAGGTTAGTTTCTTTAAGATTGATGTAAGTTCTTTATCCATGTTTCAGTCGGACTATGGACCAGTGCGTCAATATTGTAATGTTTGGCGGAACTATTGGGATGTCGGCGACGACTTCAGCAGCATAAAGGGTATTATCGATAATTATGCCCAAAACAACGCCTTGTACCAGAAATATACGGGTCCCGGGGGATTTTTTGACCCAGATATGGTGAGTAGTAAGGTTAAATGCGGAAGCACCAAGTTACTGTATTTGGTACCTGCATTTTCTTAAGTGATTTGTTTGTTTGTTTGGTGTTTAACATAATTTTCAGCACATTTTAGGTTATATATGATGGGTCGAATTTGTGGTGGGGGTAGACCACCCACTTATATACGAGAAGAACCAGTACTGTATCCGTATAAATCGACACTTTCTCACTAACAAGTTGAGCTCCCAGTGGGATTCAAACCTGCGGTGAGCGACGAGAAAGCTTACAATGCAACTGGTGGGTGTAAACAGATTTCAAAAACAAGTGCTGTTTAGATGATACGTGATCACCTAATGATTAACAATATGTAATTAAACTGGAAATATATGAGTCTAATAACGTTTGCCTTTTGAAGAAAAAGGTGAAACATACATTTCACTTTGTTAGTCCTCCTGCATCTAGCATGTGGCGGACGCTTCCATTTCTTGATATTTCTTGATCAAACTTTCAATAAATACACTTTATGACAATGGTCATGTGATCTTAATAATATGTCACTCAAGGTCACAGTCAAGGTTAAATTCTGGGTTCAGTGGTCACTTGTTTAAGAGAAAGCAAGCTATTCTACTCGCTCAGGTATCAGCGTCGCTTAACCTTTTACATTGAGCTCACATCTCAGAATTTGCTTTAAAGGGACACATGGCAATCTTGAGTTTTATTCAAACGTTAAAATTTGCTCCTCAATTTACTTATCCTGCGTCATTTTGACTTTAAAACTGCTTGCATATAATTAAATAAAAAATTGAGATTTCAACTTTCTTCACTATTTTACCAAATTTTTAAATATATTACTGGTGCAATATTATAAAAAGTTAGCTTTGAACTATTCTAACAATTAATATTAATGATTGAACAATTGCAAGTTAAGAGGAAAACTAACGGGACGCCGTGAGTTTTAAAAAATCAAGATTGCCGTGTGTCCCTTTAAGGAATTCAATGAAACACATGTATTCACTTTCAGAAGATATTGTCCTGTAGACAAGTGCCAGAACACTGTTATGAATTTTAACAGAATTATTCCCTCTTTTCAACTTAGAATTTTAAAATATTATATTTTTCATCATTACTCCAAATCTCTGTAAACGAATTCAATAAAACTTGACATCTTAATAGGAACCCATGCAGACAAGGTCCACAACCCTGTTTTGCATTAAAGCAGAATTATGCCCCTTTTTTTTTACTTAAGACTTTTATTAATTATAACTCAGAATTCCCTTTAAAAAATTCAATGAAACTTCACATATGTATTCACTGTCATGACAAGAACTTGCAGAGACAAATGCTGTAAGTTTGTTGGGACCGCCTTTAATCAGTATTAATTGCCTTTTTCAACTTAATTTCCCAATATATGATCAAGGTTTTGAAAGTCGAGCTTGCTGTCCTCTGACAGCACTTGTTGTGTCACCTGTGCAGCATGGCTGACACTTAGGGATCACTTTATCCGTCGTCCGTGTCCGTCGTCACACTTTAATCTCCTTAGGGAATACTTTGTCCATCTCCGTCCGTCCGTCAGTCAAACTTTAACCTTCAGCCTAACCTAGGCCATAACTTGAAAAGTATTTGACCTATATTAATGAAACTGTATAAACTGAAACACACCAGTCCTTTATCTTAACCCAAAGAATGTTGTCACACAGGTCCAATAACTCTGACTTTCATTTTTTCAGTGTTATGCATCCTTTCATATAATATTAACCTGCAACCTAACCAAGCTCACGTCAGGCGAGACAAGTGTTCCGTAGAACACCCTTCTAGTTTTCTATGCAAACTTAGCCATATCACACACAAATTTAAAATAAAATATGTATTATGACTTATCGAATATATGTAATTCAGTGACAAGAGTTCAATTCATTATTGCATGTGTAAAATGTTTGAAATTTTTTGAAAATGAAGTCACATGTTATGTTTCACCAATGAAATAACGTTAAACACAGATATGCTAATGAGGTTGGAATTATTATTTTCCCCAGGTAATAGTCGGTGGGTTCGGCATGAGTCACTACCAGCAGAAGGCCCAGATTGCCATGTGGGCGATGTTCTCTGCGCCGATCATGATGTCAAATGATTTACGAGACATCCCCGACCAGGCGAAACAACTCCTCCTCAATCCCTATATCATCGCTGTCGATCAGGACCCCCTGGGTGTCATGGCAACCAGGTTATGGGAGGTAGGACTAGAATTGAATCCTATATGTGCCTATTGCCAAATTGACATAAATCACATATAAACCTTAATTTGAACATATCTTCATATCTTTCATCAAAACAGACAAAATTAATAAAGGAAAGCAAAAACATAATTAGTAAACATAACATATATTAAATGACAGATTCCCTTCAGATAAGGAACTGAATAATAATAAATCCCTAACCTGATTACACCAATGATGTCAGAGGTCATGTGACATTCACCTGATTTTAAAAATGGGTGAAATTAGCAGTTTGTTCACTAGATGTTGTTATTAATTAAATTAACTATTGTAAAGAAACCAATGAGTGTACATTTGGACAAATTGAGTATTTTTATATAAATATTTAAAAAGAGTTGCATACAAGTATGTCATGAGTTAGCATGTATTTGTATTGTAAGCCATGTAAATTACAGAGAGATTGTTTTACTGCTGGGTTTGATTATACTGAATTCCTTCACAAGATGGTAGGTGTGTGATGCTGAAAACAGAACATGCCTGAAGGATTTTTTTATAATCGAGCCCATCAGATAAATAATCTATAACATAATAAAGCCAAAATATTTCGCTTTGTTGATCATTCTCATCAAATGACGTTGAAGTCATCAACACTTTATTGATGCCATAACTCAAAGTCACTGCTAGTTATTTTTGTGTTTGGAGTTAGGTAATAGTAATAGCGATTATGAATTTTCTTTCACTGATAACTTCCAGAAAAATGTAATATACATGCTTTTTTTTTACTCCACAGTTCAGTGGCTTACAACTGTGGGTGAAGCCCATTTCCCCACAGGGTAGTGTGGCAATTGTCTTTCTGAATACCAACAACTTTTCAAGCGGAACCCCTTTATCGTCAGCGGGAGGAGAACTCGGAATGACGGATCCGAGGGGATATAACGTCACGGAGGTGTTCGAGGGAAAGAGTTTAGGTGTGTTTATGCCAGAGACTAAACTGAATATACGGGTATTTCCAAACGACGTGTACATGATAGTGTGTAAAATTTTGCCTTAGACTGATGATTATAATGGTATGGTTGTGAATAGATGCAGGTTTATGATAGTTAGCTGCGCTATTATTGGGGATAATAAAACTGATGTCATGGGCGTAGCGTGGCCTGTTTTAAACATACTCCTAATATACGAGGTGCGAAGCCCCGAGTTGGGGTCGGTTTGGGAGCAGGTGTCCCCTTCAACAAGAGGGGTTGCGGGGGCCTCCTCTGAAATACTATCAAAATGGTGCTCATACAAGTGATATTATCAGGAATATATACATTTTATGCTCGCCAAAAATTGGGAATTTTCCACCCTTACCCCTTACCCCACTCTCCCCTCTGATTTTTATTGCATTTTTCAACCTTTCAGTTGTCTTTTTTTATACCCCCGCTTTCACAGTTTTGTCCTGTCTCGTCGCGTCGCGTCTTGGCCCACAACACATTCTTATCCTGTCTCGTCGCGTCCCGTAACACATTTTTGTTTCTTGCATTCCTCAAACAGTTTTGAATGAGTTGTTCCCAAACTTCATATCCACATAACAACTGATCAAAAAGCGGGGGTATTTATCACCTTCAGTGATAGTTCTAGTTTTTTTCCAAGTTACTCCCGGGAGTAAGGGAATATGCTACGCTGCGCCCCTGGATGTCTTTATTTGAATCGGTGTACAAGTAATGTGTATGTGAAATATTTAACTAAATTCTGAGATTATTTGGAATGATTTGATGAAAATCTGTAATGGAAGTTAAATGGCTCCAGCTAATGAAGTATTATAAGAATCTACTATGGGTATATGTGACAGATAGAGAATTTCATCCCGAGGTTTCAAACAAAACAGTTATACTGATGGATGGAATTCCGTATCTGTAGAAGGTACCCATGATCATTTTTCTTATGACTTTGTGGCATCCATAAAATATTTTATTTGTTTATTTTACAAAATGACGTCATGCAATTTTTAACATTAAGATGTCATTGTCGATATGCGTGACTTTTGTCTGCCGTCATGTGTAAGATCAAATTTTCCGGCACATGTGTAAAATGCGATATCCTAATTTTTCTCTGGTATGATCGAAAAAAGCAATGTTCCCTAATCAAAAAAGTTGTAAAGCATGTGAGAGATTCAGAGTGTATGGTTACAGCTCAGGTTTTACAAGATCTGATATAATAACTGTATTGAAGAAAAACAGTGATAAGAGATAAAATCTTGTTTTGGGTGATAGATGTTCGTTTTCTGTTATTGCATTGCTCAAAATCAAATAGTTCTTTGCTTTTAATTCTTGTGTCATGTGACTAGCATTGCTGACATGTAGGGATCACTTTGTCCAGTCTCGGTTCCTCAAATTCAGGTTAAGGAGGGGCCAGACTCGTATAAAACAATTATGAGGACTCTCCTTAAGGATTGCATCAGTCTAATGTAGTGAAATGAAAGGAGATTCAAATACAGTTTCCCGCTGATTTTAGCTGGCATAACCCATTTTTTAGGTTGAAACATTACATTTTCATAACCGTTGCCATTTAAAAGGGGTGGGGACTTACGTCAGCTCATCTTATGCGTGTTGTCGTTCATTTTGCGTCATCGGTGTTGTTTCCGCCATTGGCACTGGCATGTCCAGAACAAATAAGCAGTCAAGGCAATACACATGTTTTGAAGATGTATATTTATCATTATCACAGATGTACAGAATTTTTCTAGTTTTCTATTAAGATTTACTGTTTAATTTATAATTCACAATTTTTTGTTTCTTGTTTATGACTTTTGATGTCTTGTGTACAAGAAATCCAGAATGTCTCAAGCATCTTTTCCGTAAAAATTGAAATCCACAAAATGTTTAAAATAAACTTAAAAATAAATTAGTAACGTACGAGGACCAAAGGTCGGCTTGAATCTAAGGTCGTCAATATTTTTCGTTCTCGTTTTCTCTCGCTCCCGTGATTTAGAAGTTGGTAGCGCGGTGACATTTGAAAGGTAAATATATTATTTGTAACGTTACATTAAGACATCAATGTTGCTATATTAATTTTCATGATACATCTTCTGTACTAAATGAAATACTCATTTTATGCGACATTTTTTATATGTTTACCGTTACTACTGTACATAAACATGTAATCCTGTGTTACTTCCCTTGGTATAGACAATCATGATTTTAAAGGGACACATAGAGAATGTTTTACGGGTTCTTAAAATACCCGTATTTGAATATGTGTAAAATGTTGGTAACTCTTAATTCAACGCTCTGGTTTCGGGGTTTGAATTATCATGTATTTGATGCCCCTTCCTCCAGGCCCCACCGATGACGTAGGAGGAAACAAATGTATACAGTGTAATCCCATCATCATAATGACATAGTTACAAAAAACAAACAAAACAAACAACTCAAAACCATTTATATCGTGTCTAGAGTTTGGATTCTCAAAATAGGTAAGTTATATACCTCATCGTCAGTAAGTCGAGAAACGGTGTACATAAGCTGTAAAATTTGGCTGTTGGATGGCGGGATACATACTTTAAAGAATTAAGCGCACATACAACATGTATACTTCAATTTATGTTTACAATTTCTTTCTTGATTTAAAGCTGTAACTAAGTAAATTAGTTAAAATTGATATAATATATTTTTCTTCGTTAATTTACAGAAGTTTAAAATTAGTCAATTTATAATGCATCATATTTAACAATAAGATATAATTATGCTCAAATAAATTGATATGAATGCCCTGTGTGGTTCCGGGGGCCTGTTTGGTTACGGGGCAAAGAATAGGGCCACTGCAGATCCCCAAATTCGTGTTGATTTTATCATTTTTTGTTCATGCTCATTAAAGGTCTTCATCATGACCCCTGCATTGTTTCAAGTGCCATCTCGCTCATATCACTAGAGCAGTGGCAGAAAAACTATAATGTCACTCCAGCGTAAATGGAGTGTCTACAATAGAATTTGCAGCAACTCTACAGTTCAGGGTGAGAAGGTTCTAGGCCCGTTCTCCATATTTTATCTCGATGTACATGGAGGATGAGCCTGGCATGTTCATTTCCTGTTAGGCGCCTAATAACCTTTTATGTGTTGGTGCGCCGTCAAACCCCAATCAATTGTTTAAAACAGGGTTTTATGTGAACGTAGAATTTATCATGTTATCTACAATCTAGGGTAATAAGAAAGAAATGAATGAATATTACTAAGGTGTATTCTGATGTATGGTATGTTTTATATGTTGCATGAGCTGAACTCTCCTGGGTTAGCTATGCATGCATAACTAAGCCCATTTAGCTATGCATGCATAACTATAACCCCAATGTTAGCTATGCACGCATAAATAACCCAAGTTAGCTATGCATGCATGCATGACGAACTACAGACATAAATGTAATTATTTCTATACAGTATACCTAGTTAGCTGTCACATACCATCATAAACAACAAGTTTAATAGGAAAGAATTATTTTTTAGTACAACAAAGGCAACAAACAACACCTTGGGAATATTCATTCATTTCTTTTTTATTACCCTAGATTCTAGATTAAATGATTAATTCTGTGTTCACATAAAACCATATAAGTTATAATTTTCATGTTAATTTAAATACATTCCACATATTATCAATATTTCAAATGCACTATCTCATCTTGAACATGGGAAATATATTTATTAATAAACTACTCCACTGTTATAACAAGAGCTTGTGTTTTTCTTTTTGTTTAATTAATAGAGATTATTTGACTGCTTGGATCGATTATAGGGAAATCCTTCTCGAGATGGTAGACGTGTGGTGCGAGTGAGTGAAAAACAAAAAATGACTACCATCAAGTGTAGGATTTCCCAATAATCGAAACCAGCAGTTAAATAATCTGTTTATGATTCTCACTGAAATTATTCGCTTTGTTGAATGTCGATATAACTTGACGCCATGGCTCAATATCACAGTTAATTTTGTATTTGGAGTTATTAATATTTGGTAATATGAATATTCGTTCACTGAGAAATCCCAATCTTTTACCCATAGAAATGTAATTAATTAATTTTCAGCAAATGAAATATAAACGTTGCCAAGAAAAATGTACTTTATTGATCAAATTCTAGACGGGCTCGAAGTTACCTGTACGCAAAGTACGCAGTTGCGTACACATTGTCCCAAATATTGAAAAAATTAAAAAGTCCAATAAAGCAATAAAAACAAGAGCTAAACAATATGAATTTCAGAGACAAAGTCAGCCTCATTTTGTTGCGGAAACGCCTCCAGATTGCACCACAGACGGTCTATGAAAAAAACAATTCCGGGGAGCATGCCCCCGGACCCCACTAGACTGTTTGTGTACACATTCTAAAGTCCCTGGCTACGCCCTTTGCATATACTTGTTTAACTCTGAGTTGTTAGCTGGTAACTGTTAATTCGAGCTCCAGTTTTGGGGTTTGACCCGGCTGGTTAAAATCGTTTATATTTTTTCTATAGAATTAGATTTCTCAAAATATGTAAGTTATATATATTCTGCATCATAAGTGGGTTTAGAAATGGTGTATATATGTTGTAAAATTTGGCTGTTGTTGGAGCTTTAAGCAATACAATCTACAGAATAGACTCAAACTTGAGAAGCTATGCCAAATATGTAGTTTCAATACCTGATGTACTATTATGCAGTATCCTCTGAACGTTGTGCTATTTAGAACCAACAAAGGTATAATGTGCTGGGCCAAATAGTTTATTTATAGCACAGGTATTGTTTATGTAAACTTTTTACTGATGGGTATGTTTTAATTTAGTTGTTTCAATTAACACATGGGTATTTTGGGTGATTTAATGCAAATATGACGGTATATTTATACACTGATACTTCACACAAAATTTGTATCATCTCAGTTAATGTTGAAAATAAACATACTGCAGCTTTCATACAGTGCAATACATAATCATGGTACAACTTAGTTTATAGCGGGGGTATGTTAGTCTCCACCAAACGGTGACAACTCTAGTGAGTTTACAGTGGGGTATGTTAGTCTCCACCAAAGGGTGACAACTCTAGTGAGTTTACAGTGGGGTATGTTAGTCTCCACCAAAGGGTGACAACATTAGTGAGTTTACAGTGAGGGTATGTTAGTCTCCGCCAATGGGTGACAACTCTAGCGAATTTACAGTGGGGTATGTTAGTCTCCACCAAAGGGTGACAACACTAGTGGGTTTACAGTGGGGGTATGTTAGTCTCCACCAAAGGGTGACAACTCTAGTGAGTTTACAGCGGGGGTATATTTGTCTCCACCAAAGGGAGACAACTCTAGTGAGTTTACATAGTGAGTTTACAGCAGGGGTATATTAGTCTCCACCAATGGGTGACAACTCTACTGAGTTGTCAGAGGACAACTCTAGTGAGTTTATAGCAGGGGTATATAAGTCTCCATCAAAGGGTGACAACTCTAGTGAGTTTACAGTGGGGTATGTTATTCTCCACCAAAGGGTGACAACTCTAGTGAGTTTACAGCGGGGGTGTATTAGCTCCACCAAAGGGTCACAACTCTAGTGAGTTTACAGCGGAAGTATGTTAGTCTCCACCAAAGGGTCACAACTCTAGTGAGTATATGATGAGAACCAAAGGGGGACAACACTAGTCCCCCTAGACATAATAACCATTGTACACTTTACTACTAATGGTAATTTAAAACGATAAAACACCTAAAATTTTATATGTAATTTATTATAATAATATATATATATATATATATATATTTACAAAAATATAATATATAAAAAGTGTAAAATATTATTGTAGGAATATTGATGTATGAATTAAACACAGAATGGTAAATGTTCCTTGGTGAGCAAATTGTTAATAGATACATAATACACAATACTGTAAACGTTGGCTTTTTTAAATGAGTCTCATATATTATAAATTATTTACATGGGGCAATATATTTTAGGATAAACAAGTTTGAAGACAAAAAACATTTTTAATCATATATTCAAGGTGTTCACAGTGAAAAAGATGTGGGTAGAACCGCCAGTTGGATAGCTTCCTCACATAAAGATTCATGATTCCATTAGGGTTTGAACCCACTGAGGTGTAAGTGAATTCAAGTCAGCGACTCTAACCACTCGTCCATGAAAACCCACTTACAATTTACACATAACATACTGCATTACAGGTGTAAATGTATTGAGTGCGTTTTATTTTAAAATCCTTGTCTATAACACTCTCAGTTTTTTTCTCCTAATTGCAATCATTTATTTAAACATTTATTTAAAATCATTTATTTATTTACCTGTATAAACACCGTTTTCACCCAATTTATCATATCTCCGTTTAATTGGATTTGTTAGAAAGTTGACAGTTTTATAATTCTCTTCAAGGCCTCATCCATTAACGATCGACATCTACGGTTTACCAGTATTCAATTACTTGTCAGTTTGTTCTAGACTATCACCCCAGTCTTTCAGTTGAGACTACAATGAGGCTCCGTCTCACATTTGCAGGGCTGCATTTCTTGTGCTAGAAAGTATTTTACTGTCCATCAGATTTTCCCTTTTTTATTGAAGCACTGGTATTGGTCGTCTATTTCACTGACCATAGTCAGTTAAGTCCAGTCCTTTCTGTAATTCATAATTCCCTCTTCCTGAATGAGCCATTCCATTGACCGCAGACAGTTTATTATAATGTGTTTCATCATTTATAATTCCCTCTTCCTAAGAGAGTCTTTTCATTAACCGCAGACAGATTATTATAATGTGTCCATCATTTATAATTCCCTCTTCATTGACCGTTAACAGTTTAAAGTCGTTTCTGTCATTTATAATTCCCTCTTCCTAAATGAGTCATTTCACTGACCGTAGACAGTTTAGTCTAGTCGTTCCATTATTTATAATTACCTCTTCCTAAATGAGTCGTTTCACTGACCGTAGACAGTTCAGTCTAGTCGTTCCATTATTTATAATTCCCTCTTCCTAAATGAGTCATTTCACTGACCGTAGACAGTTCAGTCTAGTCGTTCCATTATTTATAATTCCCTCTTCCTAAATGAGTCATTTCACTGACCGTAGACAGTTCAGTCTATTCGTTCCATTATTTATAATTCCCTCTTCCTAAATGAGTCATTTCACTGACCGTAGACAGTTCAGTCTAGTCGTTCCATTATTTATAATTCCCTCTTCCTAAATCTTCCTAAATGAGTCATTTCACTGACCGTAGACAGTTCAGTCTAGTCGTTCCATTATTTATAATTCCCTCTTCCTAAATGAGTCATTTCATTGACCGTAGACAGTTCAGTCTAGTCGTTCCATTATTTATAATTCCCTCTTCCTAAATGAGTCATTTCACTGGCCGTAGACACTTCAGTCTAGTCGTTTCATTATTTATAATTCCCTCTTCCTAAATGAGCCATACCCTTCCTCTTGTTTCGGCTGCAGTGTCAGGTCGGCGTGATATTTACCGCTCCACAAGTCCTTGATGAACGCCCTCCTTGATGGCTCCAGAATCAACCGCTCTATGTTCTGTCCTGAAGAGAAGAAAAGTACAACAGATGATCCTTTATTCGAAGAAAGGTTAGTTTAAAAGTTAGTTTAAAGGAGGGTCTTTACGTTAACGTGTGACGTCTAGAGATTCACTGACACCTCTGGGTTCTTCGGTGTGTCCTTGTCTGGAGACTCACTGACACCTCTGGGTTCTTCGGTGTGTCCTTGTCTGGAGATTCACTGACACCTCTGGGTTCTTCGGTGTGTCCTTGTCTGGAGACTCACTGACACCTCTGGGTTCTTCGGTGTGTCCTTGTCTGGAGATTCACTGACACCTCTGGGTTCTTCGGTGTGTCCTTGTCTGGAGATTCACTGACACCTCTGGGTTCTTCGGTGTGTCCTTGTCTGGAGACTCACTGACACCTCTGGGTTCTTCGGTGTGTCCTTGTCTGGAGACTCACTGACACCTCTGGGTTCTTCGGTGTGTCCTTGTCTGGAGACTCACTGACACCTCTGGCTTCTTCGGTGTGTCCTTGTCTGGAGACTCACTGACACCTCTGGTTTCTTCGGTGTGTCCTTGTCTGGAGACTCACTGACACCTCTGGCTTCTTCGGTGTGTCCTTGGGCTTGCGCTAGCTTGTCCGTCAGATTGGGATGTCAATCGGGCGGCACCGGTGATATATATCACTGGAGCGAAACCTAGTATGTGATATCACCATTTCATATTAAAATGAGTGATATCACCTATTTAAATCGGTGATATTACTTATTTGAATAGGTGATATAGCTGATTCGTTCTGAATGAGTGATATCACCTATTAGAATGACTGATACTACCCGTTGGAAAAGGTGATATGATCCATTCAAACATGTGATATCTGTGATTGAATCGGTGATATCACCAATTCGGAACACAGTAAAACAAACAATAGGTGATATCACGATGTGATATAACTTGTTCGAATATTTGATATCAAGCAATCATTTTGCGAATGTGTGATATCACATATTCGAATAGTGATAATCACCAATTAGAACATGTGATATCACAAAATGGCATTTAAAACGAAATCGGCACCCCGTACGTTTGTATATCTGTCCGTATGTCTGTAGGCGGTAGTATAATGTTAAAACGAGAATGACTCCTAATTTTCAAAATTTTCTTGGGGGAGGCCCCCCCCACCAAAAGTTTAAACCCCACCGGCGAGCGGGTCTCCCGCCCGCCCACACCTAACCCTCATTCGGTTCGCAGCTACGCTTCTCATATCTGGCGTACTCGGAGTACATCTCAAAATGCTCCAGGTACGCCCCTGATAATCATAAGGAGACGGTATGTCGCATACTAAAATCAGGCTCATACCATAATGTGTCCAGATCAATTGTCATAGGCACATAAAGTACTGTTTGAGAGGCTGGATAGTGTGAGCTGAACCCCACGCGTTAATGTCATAATTGTGTTCAAGGTCATACGAAGGCAATTTAGAATAGATTCAGATCATATTATTTAACATGAAATACTCGTGTAACTCAACAAGAACGCGTGTTGGTTGTTTATAGGTCATGTGAGTTAAATTACCTGTAATGTCATTGAGACTTCCTGCGCATGCTTCTTCGTAATCGTCAGGTAAATAGTCTTCGGGTAGCAACGACATGTCTATTCTCTTGAACACAGACACCATGCTTTGGCCGTGCATAAACACCTGTAAGAAATAATAACGTATGACTATAGAGACTATACAGACACCATCTATGTGACTATACAGACACCATCTATGACTATACAGACACCATCTATGTGACTATACAGACACCATCTATGTGACTATACAGACACCATCTATGACTATACAGACACCATCTATGACTATACAGACACCATCTATGACTATACAATACAGACACCATCTATGACTATACAGACACAATATATGTGAAACACAGCGATATATGGCTACACTCTTGTACATAGACACCATCTATGTCAAACACATATGGCTACAGTATTGAACACATACACCATTTATATCAAACACAGCGATATATGGCTACACTCTTGTACACAGACACTATCTATGTCAAACACATATGGCTACAGTATTGAACACATACACCATTTATATCAAACACAGAGATATATGGCTACACTCTTGTACACAGACACCATCTATGTCAAACACATATGGCTACAGTATTGTACACATACACCATTTATATCAAACACAGCGATATATGGCTACACTCTTGTACACAGACACCATATATGTCAAACACAGAACATATGGCTACAGTATTATACACAGACATCATCTATGTCAAACACAGAGACATTTATATATGCATGACTACAGTCTTGTACACAGACACCATCTATATCAAGTTTTTACACATATACATAATATTGGGCACAAACACGGTAGTATGACCATGCATAACTTTAAACAAATAATAACATAAATGGCTATACAGTCAGAAACGTCAAACATAGAGTACAGGTTATAATAGCGTAAATGAGTCTCCATTGCCCTTCCATAGTAAAGTTAGAATGTTGACAACCTGTTAAAAACTCAAACCTCGTTAGAATTCTGGGAAACTTATTTTATCATGCAAAATAAACATGTCTTCTATTAAACATCAACAAGGCAATAGGGGCTTTAATACCTTCTAAGAAACATTGTCTACTTTCACTTCTCAAATTTATATAAAAAACTGTCAAAAACATGATGAGCTGCATTTTCAAATATCAACAACATGTCCAGAATACAGTTATAGCCAAAAAATAACAGGAACCAGCACTAAAAAAAGTTTTTAAAGAAAAAAAGATTAGCACTCTTTAATACAGAACTTCTTTCGACTGCACCAGGCGAGCACATCCTGTTGACTGCACCAGGCGAGCACATCCTGTTGATTTAGTGTAATTAGACCTACACAGACACCATATATATCAAACACAGATACGTATGGCTACACTATTGCACACAAACACATCCAATCTCCACGCTGAGTTATCGTTCCTTGCACTCACATATATCTCTGCTAACGACTAAATTACAAGATTTTGGTAAAACCTGTTAAATTGGAATAGGTTTGCCTGAAACTTATTTATTTCTTATGTAAACATAATTTTTAGAATATCTGCAAATTAGATGTTGCAAGATTTGAAATAATGCATGAACACAATTTAGTTTTAATCGGGACTATTTTACTACACAAATAACACGTACTTAGGTCTCCTCAATCGAAACGCATATGTAAACATCGATAGCAGAAAATTACTAAAAAAAATTAACTCGTAGAAATAAAAATTGAAATTATTTGATATTGGTCTATATTTTATCTTTGCAGTTCACGCAAAAGGATTTATTATAAACATCGTCATAACTTTTTTGAATAATCACGTGACCTAACCGTTCGCCCTACTTCCTTTGACGTTGACAGAGTCAAATGCGGAACGAGTGTACTCTGGGTAGAGATTGTGGTAGAACTTGTTCTGTACGCCTCCGGCCATCCGTAAGATTTGACACAGTCGAGCGCATTCGAACCCGCAGCGGTGAGAGGCTAGCAGTTTACAATGTAACTTCGTTAACCACTCGGCCACGGAGACGCCTTTGCGCCTTTAAGTATAGGTTATAATGTATAGGTTATAGTTAATTTATTCGAATTTTAAGAAACTAACTTCAAGGGAGCGATAGCGACAAAAAAATAAAAAACCTCTCGATGCTCATTGAATGAAAGAGTTGCTTGAACTATAAAGTAATTGAGTGCTTTTTAAAAGCAGCCACCATTTGGTAAAGATGTAATGGTGCGAGCGTGATTCACATCGGCGACTACAGTTTAATTCTCCGCCACGTTTTCTTAATTAAAACATGAATTATACCAGGGAATATTTGTTAAAAAAGATTTGTTTAAAAATACAAAAAAAATAACCACCCGTATAAATGAGGGTACCGACCCCCTTTTCGTACGCCGGATTCCGACCCATATTAGCCAGTATTCCGTACGCCGGGTTGTGGTACGCCGTACGCCGACATCGCAGTTTTTCATACGCGTACGTCGTATTTTTTTCCATCCAAAAAATTAAATTTAAGACCTCTTTATGTCTCAGATTGCTGGAAATGCCATTTCAGAGCACCTAGGTTTCAAAATTTTCCGGGTGGGGCATGCCCCCGGACCCCCCTAGAGAGCTCGGGCCATGCGGGCCCTCGGGCTCGGCCGCTGCGCGGCCTCGCATGGTTCAGATAGTATTCCAGATGCCAACCCTCTGTTAGGGAGTACTCCAGATGCCAGGGGGCGGGGTTGGTACCCTCATACATGTATCCTGCAGGTATTTTCTACCTTATATACGTATAATAGCTCTAGTGATTTTAAAAGAGTTTTATTTTCGCTTTTCATGGTGATACCTTAATTGCGGCAATTACGCTGGCAAATACTCTATACACTTATTATTGTACTCTATTCTAGCGTGTATAAAGCAGTAGGACTATTTTAGGTCAGCCTAATCTGTTTACAGCTTAGTCTATACAAGGAACATTAATCGCTTATTTAGGATATTATCTGAACGTTGAACACAATCTCTCAAAAATAAAAATATATAATTGCCCGAGTTTTATTTTCGAATCCACCTTAATTTGTTGGGTCATTTGAGGTATAATTTGTGTGTGGAGTCTATACAATGCCACTGGTGCACCGTTTAAGGATATATCATCGGGTCATAAACTTGCTGTAACATGTATTACCATTACTGAAAATTAGTGGGATATTGTGATCGCCAATGCGTCCGTTCGTCCGTCCGGTCCGTCCGTCCGTCTGTCTGTTTGTCTGCGTTATTGTCCGTTTTAAAACAGCATTTGCCGCATATTAAAGAAACTAAACCATCAAATAACGGCAAAATTACATTACAAAACCGTTTATCAAAAGTCTGTCCAGGTGTTCAGGTCATATACTAATGTATAAGTGTCGTATAGGATTTTTCACGGGTTCTTCAAATTAACGATTACAATTATTTTTTCTTCAAATTTTTTTTTGTGGGAGGTGGGGTTGGGGTGGGGGAGGTATATTGTCACTCGAATACGTATTTTGGTTAACTGAATTACAATTTACACCGTTCTCGTGACATATTTTTCGTATCTGTCGATTATTTTCTTTATATTCTCGTCGGAACGTCAGTCCTTCATTTCTAAAAAAACAAACATTAGCACTGGAGTATAATATGTACCAAACTAATGTTAATATTTCACGTTACTGACTATAATTAAACTTTACGCTCATAAATAATATATATCTTTTTTGTTATTTTAATATCAGTATATAGGTACCATACGCTTACCCGTATTTTCATCTTCTCTGGCAGTGCTGGTCTCAAAATATGTAACAAAACGTTGAAGATGGGACCCGTATTATAATGATGAAATTGCCTGATTGATACTGGCAAGGCTTTCTGAAAAACAAACCAGTAGGCATATCAATTCGAAGTGTCTTTAACACGACTATCAACATATAAGTTACCTATTTAGAGCCGCTCCCTGTGAGAGGATCAGATACACAGGAATTCTGCGGGGTCATAACACTAGATATTCTGGTTCGTAAACATACCCGGATAATATAGTTCAGTCACTAGCCGGACAAAGCAGTGAGGGAGAGATGGGGGTGGGGAGTGGGGGAGGGGAGTAGCCATTAAACATGAGGTGAGAATGTTATAAGTGCAGTCTATAGATACGTGGCTATATATGTTTATTTCACTATTTTATATTTCATGGTGTTAATATATATAAAGTGTATGGATTATATTGTACATCATTTTATATCAAATGTGAGCGACTAATGTTTAAAGGGACACAAGGCAATCTTGGTTTTTGAAAGTGATTTAAGTGCCATAAAATAGCTGATTAACACTCGCGTTTTTATTAATGTTTGAATACTGATATAAGCAGCATAGACATTGGTTAATCTTTTTCAGTAATGACCCTGATCTCAATGCATTTGATTAAAGGTGGCTGCGTCATGTCTTGTGGTGGGTTATAGTAAAGAGAAAGTGCACGCTTTACCAGTATAATTTGATATTCTCTCTTTCGATCCGGTTGATCATGATACAAGTCATAATACATGTTTTAAGTTGTTGTTTGTTAATATTGAAGATGTGTGTTATGAAATGAACATGTTTTATGTTTGTGTAGTTTAATTTACAGAGGACCATAGGGAAGCTAAACGTCCTGACATGCCAATACATACAGACGCTACTTTTTTACTATAATGGACCAATGGGGGTTAACGTTTGAATAACTTGTCTTAAGAACTATTGGTCCGTCATCTTTAAAAAAAAAAATCTAAAATGGATGGGATATAGCCAAGTAAAATGTTCAACCTAATTCATATTTTAGAGCAATGTCAACCATATAGTACATGGCAGTAATTCGACACTATTGATATGAACATGATACCAGAAAGAATACTTGTATGACAGAAATATATCCGAAAAGTTTGATAACATTTTACTCAAAGTTTTATTTTTTTATGTGAGATAAATTGGTCCATAGAATAGTCAGCGAGAGCAGACGAGACATCATTTTTAATTTCGAAATTTGGGTGCTGTGATAATATGGCTTATGTTCACTTATAAATAGTGTTGAATTACTGCCATGTACTACGTTGACATTGCTCATGCCTAAAATTAGCTGCTACGGAAGCCCATTAGGGCCAAGATGTAAAATATTTTCCCAGTTTTGTCAAGATAATAAGTTGAATTTTTGACTTCATATCTTGAAAATTCAAGAAAGTATCTAACATAATTTCTTGAATTTTCAACAAAAGATATTTCAACAACATATTGACTTTTCAGATACGACTTCAACTTAAAGGGACACACAACAATCTTAAATTTCTCAAAACTCGTGTGAATTATTTAAAAAAAATAAAATCGTTCATTATTCAGAAATCATAGACTTACAGCAAAATCTAAAGCATATACTGTCATATACATGTATACTGTACCTACTTGGAAATGCTGCGCTCTCTTTCTCATGTGTTCCGCCCCACCGAACGTAATATGTTTCATAGTGACAGAACCATAGTCCATTAGAAAGTTCACACCGTGTACTTGAAATTGTTCATCACAAAATGCAAGCGAATGACAAATGGCTAAAATTGAGCGTTGGAAGTCGGCATAAGAATACGAATTACCGGTGGGGTCAAAATTATCTGAAAAGAGAAACACAAATAGGATCAGGTATATAGTGAAACGTATGGCAGTATTTCTATAGAAAATTTGTTTGAATGGTGTTTTACGTCATTTTAGCACATGTTACGCCATTTTTGTTGTTGTAGGGCAAACCACTCCATTTTTCCTGGGCAGAACCAGTACTGTATTACCCATATTTGTAATGTGTCAATGTTCTGATCTGAATGCCTCACTTAAGCCAAACCTAGAATGTGAGTAATGTGACATAAATACTATTGTTAAACAATGATTCTGTAACATTGTCATGTGCTTTTAGTTTGGCATTATCCATTAACCCTTTCTTTTATATACATTGACAAGAAAATAGGAGGAGTTAATTTGATGCTATTCTTTACCTCCTATGTGTTAAGTATAGGATAGAGCATGAGTTTTGCACGTGTACGGGGAGATAATGCACGAGCGTTAGATAATGCACGAGCGTTAGCGATTGCATTATCGTCCGTACACGTGCAAGACTCATGCTCTATTGTATTTATACCACAATAACTTACATATGCAGTGTATATCCTCGGGTATTACACGATGCATAGTGTGTATTTAGGCTATTGTGGTATAACATACATTTACGTTTGTTTACTAACACACTGTTCATGTTATCATATGAGTATTTGTAAAAAACACGTACCATAATTGCCCAATATAATCGTTCGACCTTCGGAATCTCTTTTAGGCAGTGGAGTGAAAACACGACTGAAAAACAATTGAATGTTGTTTAACGGCTCATCAACACAATATAGGTTATTTAGAGCCGCCCCAGAGAGAGGGGAAGGATACACAGGAAACCGGGAACCTGCTCTACTCTTATTATCGAATAGATTCTTATGGTTCTTTAACGTGCTCGGAGGATAGACCGATACACTGGACCACCCGGTTTACGTCCCCATCCGACGGACGAGGCTAAGGGAAAGTGTCTTGCCCAAGAACACGCCGACGGAACAAAAAGAATAAGTAGAACAGTTCATGCATTTTTGCAATATATTCCATAGGGATTACTAATCCGTAGGAGTTATTACACAAAATGAATACGTTAACACGGCCTATCTTTCCAGAAATGTGCTTAACACATTACTGATTTACAAGTGGAGTTTGTTTTTCTTTTCTTAAAAATCCACTTATTAAACTTATACTTACTTAGAGGTTAACTTACTTTAAACAATTCATTGAACGATGGCATTGCTATGCAAATTAATATTTCCGCGAGCACATTGTACCATTGTATTGTATTATGGCGCATGCGCAATACACTTTGAAGACTACAATTGTGGTCGCGCTTAATTCAATAGAGACATAATCTGAAATAAGTTTATACACAATTTGAAGATAGCGTTACGTACAACTTCCAAATTGATTTTGCTTTATTCATAATTTTGATAGAGCATCATCAAAAAAACAGACCAATCAGTGACCAGAAATAAGACATACCAATACATTCTGGTAGGTGATCAACTCGGTGTTTATCCTTGATGTTTAATCAAGTTTACTGTTAAAATTAACATATCTACAGTGTGATTCTTTTAAAACCCTGCATTATTTCATGCACATTCATACAAACTGATTCAGTATAATCTTTTAAAATCAAAATCTTGAAAATTATCGTCTTTTTAATCTGCCAAAGATTTTTATTTTACTATAGAATCTAAGGTTAAAAACCGAGTAACACAAGTTTTATCACCTACTGAAAATAAAATCAAATCATCTCATCTCTGCAATGGAAAATTATGAAATAGAAAAACTAGTCACAGAACGTGAACTGTAGTCGTTCTGATCAGATTGAGAGGTATGCTAAATGCTTCAATAAATTTATACATATAATATACCTGCTGTACCTACCTGTCTTGGAGAATTTTTAAAAACTTAGGGTCTCCCGGATCATGGCCATTTAGATAACTGACAGAGTCATTAAAAGAGGCTAAAAAGTTTGTAAGCCGTTCTCTTGCAGTAAGCTGACTGAATTTACTAATCCTCAGAAACGACAACAAGAACTTTGTATCTGAAATAGAATAAATACATTTAGGATCGATGGACTTTTGAGGGCCTCATGGAAGATTGACTGGTTTCAAAAGAGTTATTTCGCTAAATAACGTCTTTACCACTATTATTATTATTATTATTATTATTACGGACTGTATTTAGGAAAACGCTGGCAATCTGATCCAGTAGAATTTACTGTTATTTTACGCACCCCCAAAAATTGTTTAACACCAAATCATACACTCTATATTTTTAGAATTTATAAACCCATGGTTTACTTTTTAAATTCGCAAACCCAATGTTTCTTTTATACTTATATGATGGGTACACATATTTAAAGAAATCGTTAATTGATGCTTGTTTTAATTTGGATAAGACGATGACTTTAGTGATCTGTAGAGATACAGACCTCTGCCCCGCATGGGTTCGGTCCCCGGCGGATGCACGTCTGATGGGAAACTTCAACCTTCATCTCATTTCCTTCTAAGGTTGCTGTCCCAATATAACCTAGTTTCATTTCATTTGTTTTTACTTGGTTATTTTGTTCTTTGAGTGCCCCCATGGCCGGGATGGCAAAGACGCTGCGTTTGAAATCGTCCCACATCTCACCGCTGCGGGTTCGAATCCCACCGGAAGCTCGACTTGTACACGAGAAAGTGTCGATTATTACGGATGGCGGGAGGTATACAGTACTGGTTCTACCCAGGAAACCACGGATGGTCTGCCTAACACACACAAAAATGACCCGTCATATCTGGGACGAAAATTGAAATATATAGCCTGGTCATATATAGCTTAACATGTGCTGAAAATTGATACTATATTTAAAAGAAAACACTAATAATAATAATGACGCATGGAGAAATGATAGTTATCAGCAAGTTGGTGAAAACATGTCTCTACTTTTATTAGATAATATCTTATTCACAGGCTCATATGACGGTTAACACTATTATTATTTTGTTGTGGAAACTATGTTTGAATGCAAGCTTGTATTTAACCATGTTCTAAGCCATATCGAGTATCCTTTATACTGGGTGTCATATTTTTTGAAGGTTTAATGATAGCCTTTATCATCTGATTCTTTCAAAAAGAACAGGTAAATCCAACCAGTGCTTTTATTACATATACTCCTCAAAATAAGTTAACGACCATCCCTTCTTTATTTCAATAAGATTAAAGTGTGCATTCTAAAAATGGAAAACGTTTCCTGTTTCTGTATTCTTTAGGAACATTTTACACCAAAATAAATAAATTTGAAATGTCAGGTTTTGAAATTTCAATAGAAATGTGTTTTTTTTCACCCAACAATGTTATTTCGTATTGTTTACATGACTGTTGATTCCTTAACAAACATCTGTCACCATTTTCTTTAGAATAACTCTACAGATCAGCGTGCAGTGCCAAATATGCAACTAGGTCTTGAAACTGTTCGGTGTATGCATTTAAACTGTCAAAGGTTAGTCAGTTTCGGGGGAAATTAAAATATCGCGTCCATAGCCCCATTGATAGTGATTAAACGTAATGAATCAATTGACAAAGCGTATTAAAGCTTTTAGTATTGTTTCGGGGCAAATTAATGATTTTTAGAAATTATTAAAAATTTCGGACTCTTTGGGATATCAACATTTTGTTCTTTCATCTAATGCAGAAGACCTGACAACGTCCAGTTAATGCAACATTACTTACACATTCTGTGAAACCGTTTGAAAATGGTATGTAGTCAATTTCATTGTTAAACATACGGAGAAATATTCTTGTGGTCCTTAACTTATTTTGAGGAGTTTATTTAATCTGTAGGTTAGTGCATGCATAGTACGAAAGGTTTGATCAACAAACTTTGACAGTGTCCATTTTGTACGGCTTATCATGAAACTCCGACAAGTTCAAACACACAAATTATACTTGGAATTATCAAAGTAATACCCGATAATCATTCTTATCCTTTCAGTTTCGTAAATTGTGTTATTTGTATCTAGTTATTCCATTTCATTGTCATAATTTGTTGAAATTATGTATAAAATCATCAAAGTATCAAACTTGTAAAAAACAATTACCGAAGTAATATGGGTAATGTGAAAGTCATATCAATATATATGTGCAAACACAATTTCAACTACTTAAACTAAAGCACTTAAAAACTATCCGCAATTTTGTTTCTGTACGCTATGAAGTAGATGGGATCACCGTACTAAAAGTTAGCGTTTAAATCAATAGCTATAATACGAAAGATAGTGTTTGTATGATAAGAATATACGCGTGTATAATTCAATTTCAATTTCAATTATTTTATTCAGCACAAACATCATACAATGCTCATCGCCTATTACAATGAGGCGGTTACATTACATTGAGAAGAGCATGTATAATACTATCATGGAGTAAAGCTACAAAAGAGCACTTACACCTACTATTTTAAACAAACAATTTCGAATAGTATATAGCATAACTAATACAGAGGGGAAAATCATCAGAAAAAGAAAGAGAGAGAGAAAGAAAACAAAACAACTCTATACATATAATTTGTTTGTACAGTGGATACATTTCGGTCAAGCTTATTTACAGCTCGTGCTATCCGTCCTCGCACTAGCGGTTTCACACAATAGCAATTCTTCGGAAAATAAGTCTAAGGCCAGTAGGCAAAAACTATGTGTTTCAGACAGATACTTGAATAATGGTTTACAATCATAATAAATATTACGTTAATGTCGATAATTCACGTTAATTATCTATTATACTCTCACGTATAATAGCGATGTGATTGTAATGCACTACTCAGTGCTCGCTGCGTACAGATTCCCCAGGACTGCATTAAAGGGACATACGGCAATCTTGGTTTTTTACTCACGGCGTCCCGTTAGTTTTTCTATATACATTGCACTTGTTCTCGAGGTTTTCAAAGGCAAAACCTTGGTACCTTATTCCTGCAAAGTACTGTGAAAGTATGCTATCCCCTGGAGGTGACTTCCCGCGTGCAGCAAAATCCATACCATATGCACGTTAAATACCTCGCTGAACTTCTATGTTACTCAGTGGTACAAAAACCCGTAAACAATGAGTTCAGTGCAGTGATAAGCAGAACTGACTGTGCGCAAAAGACAGTTGTTTGTTTGTTTAAATTTTAACATCAGCACATTTTACACTATGTATACCGGTCGATTTTTAGTGGTGAAGTCAGACCAACCTCTTATTCCTGGGTAGAACCAGTACTGTACAGCCATCCGTAATAAGAGACACTTTATAATTTAAAAGTCGAGTCCCCCTTGGGATTCGAACCGACAGTGGAGAGATGGGAGAAGGTTTCAAATGCAGCGTCTTCACTCTCTCGACTACGGAGTAAAAAAAGGGTATGAAATAAAACAGAAGCTAAAGAAAATGTGAAAATCCTTCTTGGAAAGAGAATGACATGTTTATTATCACCAATTTGATTATAGATGGTACAGTGGTTGTATGGTACTACTCATTAATCATATCTAGAATGTGTGTGTGCGTGCGTGCGTGCGTGTGTGTGTGTGTGCAAGATGCCGTCTTTTTCTTATTAAAGAAACTAACCCGCAAAATAACGGAATAATTACACTAGAAAACTGTTTATTAAAACTCAGTCCAGGTATTCAGGTCATATAATAATGTAAACCTAACGCCATTAAAAACGCAAGTTTGGCACGCACGTGATTTTCGCATAATTCCGATTTTACTTCTTTCAATACACTGATTGGTCACCAGATGTATAGGGAATGTGGATACTTTCTAACATGTTCATAACACACAATCGATCTTGGAGACATTTTAATTAAATATAAACACAAGAAAAAAATGAAATAAACTTGCATTTTTAATGGCGTTAAGTATATATATACCGATTAAAAGGCTAGGTTTATTCACGGGTTCTTAAAATACCCGTGATTGAATATGCGAAAATGAATTATGAGTTGGTAACTCTTAATTCGACGCTCAAGTTTTGGGGTTTGACCTGGCTGGTTAAACTCGTTTATAGTGTGTCTATATTCTCAAAATATACATTATACCTCGTCGTCAGTAGGTTTAAAAACGGTGCAAATCTGTTGTAAACTGTGGTTGTTGTTTGCGGGATAGGGACTTTAAAACGCGTGCACTTTACTTTTGAAAAATCGTGCAAACTCCTTGTAACAGGTATAATATACGTGTTCGGCTTTGTGTAAGACACCGTACCTCGTTTGTGTAAGACACCGTACCTCGTTTGTGTAAGACACCGTACCTCGTTTGTGTAAGACACCGTACCTCGTTTGTGTAAGACACCGGACCTCGTTTGTGTAAGACACCGGACCTCGTTTGTGTAAGACACCGGACCTCGTTTGTGTATGACACCGTACCTCGTTTGTGTAAGACACCGGACCTCGTTTGTGTAAGACACCGTACCTCGTTTGTGTAAGACACCGTACCTCGTTTGTGTAAGACACCGTACCTCGTTTGTGTAAGACACCGTACCTCGTTTGTGTAAGACACCGTACCTCGTTTGTGTAAGACACCGTACCTCGTTTGTGTAAGACACCGGACCTCGTTTGTGTAAGACACCGGACCTCGTTTGTGTAAGACACCGGACCTCGTTTGTGTATGACACCGTACCTCGTTTGTGTAAGACACCGGACCTCGTTTGTGTAAGACACCGTACCTCGTTTGTGTAAGACACCGTACCTCGTTTGTGTAAGACACCGTACCTCGTTTGTGTAAGACACCGTACCTCGTTTGTGTAAGACACCGTACCTCGTTTGTGTAAGACGCCGTACCTCGTTTGTGTAAGACACCGGACCTCGTTTGTGTAAAACGCCGTACCTCGTTTGTGTAAGACACCGTACCTCGTTTGTGTAAGACGCCGTACCTCGTTTGTGTAAGACACCGTACCTCGTTTGTGTAAGACACCGTACCTCGTTTGTGTAAGACGCCGTACCTCGTTTGTGTAAGACACCGTACCTCGTTTGTGTAAGACGCCGTACCTCGTTTGTGTAAGACACCGTACCTCGTTTGTGTAAGACACCGTACCTCGTTTGTGTAAGACACCGTACCTCGTTTGTGTAGTGTTAGGGCTGTCTTAACGCCACTGATTTTAGAATTACGACCCAAACAGTAATAATTAGTTATTCACCCGTCACATTCTTGGCATACAATCGAGAAATAAATGTGACACGGCCATATAGTATGTCACCGTATACCGATCGTATGTATAACATCCATGCCGACTTATTATTTACGCTATACTGGGTCACATTTAAACGTATCTCAGTTTGCCCAAACCCGGGATTGTTCAGATGGGTAGGTAGGGTAGATAGGTAGGTAAGTAGCAACATTCTTTTTCCCCTTACATGTACAGTTTCAGATTATTTTGTGAAATTCGACGGTTTACGACTAAAACAAATTGGAGTCGCATTCATGCAAACAAACATTATTTGAACTGAATGTTGTTTAACGGCCCATTAACACAGTATAGGTTATTTATAGCCGCCACAGAGGGAGAGGAAGGATACATAGGAATCCGGGAACCGTGCCCTACTCTTATTATCGAATATATTCCTATGGTTCTTTAACGTGCTCGGAGGATAGACCGATACACGGGACCACCAGGTTTACGTCCCCATCCGACGGACGAGGCTAAGTCATTATTTTAATTATGGCCTTGTTTTAATTATGGCCTTGTTGGTCATCCATTATGTCGGCTGTTGGTCATCGATTATGTTGTCATGAGAATATGTCGCGTATGGTAATTATCATGTATTACGAGCATTACAGCGGCATTGGAGTATTTCGAATGCGCGGGGCTGGGGGTGGACACAAAGCTATACTTCATAAAGATTTCTGACATTCTCTCCACCCCCCCCGCCCCCCCCCTCCCCCCCCCAACCCCACCACCCACTAACACGCTCCCCAATTCGTGTCGTCACACAAAACTGGACGAGGAGAACAACTGTGTCCTTTGGTGGAAAACGTTGAGTCTGAGTAAACTGGCCTACTCTAGATGATTTAGCCTACCTATGGGGGATGACAGCCACGCCCTTTCTTTCTGTATCCAATACAGAATGATTCCTGTATATCCAATACAGAATGATTCCTGTATTCTGTGTCGTCACACAAACAAGGACGGTGAGAACAAATGTCTTTTTGTGGAAATTGACATTAGAGAAAGAGGTGAGCATGAGCAAACAGGTGCTACTCGAGGTGATTAAGTCTACCTGTGGGGGACGACAGCCAGGCGCTACTCTAGGTGATTAAGTCTACCTGTGGGGGACGACAGGCGCTACTCGAGGTGATTAAGTCTACCTGTGGGGGACGACAGCCAGGCGCTACTCTAGGTGATTAAGTGTACCTGTGGGGGACGACAGGCGCTACTCGAGGTGATTAAGTCTACCTGTGGGGGACGACAGCCAGGCGCTACTCTAGGTGATTAAGTCTACCTGTGGGGGACGACAGGCGCTACTCGAGGTGATTAAGTCTACCTGTGGGGGACGACAGGCGCTACTCGAGGTGATTAAGTCTACCTGTGGGGGACGATAGCCAGGCGCTACTCTAGGTGATTAAGTCTACCTGTGGGGGACGACAGGCGCTACTCGAGGTGATTAAGTCTACCTGTGGGGGACGACAGCCAGGCGCTACTCTAGGTGATTAAGTCTACCTGTGGGGGACGACAGGCGCTACTCGAGGTGATTAAGTCTACCTGTGGGGGACGACAGGCGCTACTCGAGGTGATTAAGTCTACCTGTGGGGGACGACAGGCGCTACTCGAGGTGATTAAGTCTACCTGTGGGGGACGACAGGCGCTACTCGAGGTGATTAAGTCTACCTGTGGGGGACGACAGGCGCTACTCGAGGTGATTAAGTCTACCTGTGGGGGACGACAGGCGCTACTCGAGGTGATTAAGTCTACCTGTGGGGGACGACAGCCAGGCGCTACTCTAGGTGATTAAGTCTACCTGTGGGGGACGACAGGCGCTACTCGAGGTGATTAAGTCTACCTGTGGGGGACGACAGCCAGGCGCTACTCTAGGTGATTAAGTCTACCTGTGGGGGACGACAGGCGCTACTCGAGGTGATTAAGTCTACCTGTGGGGGACGACAGCCAGGCGCTACTCTAGGTGATTAAGTCTACCTGCGGGGGACGACAGGCGCTACTCGAGGTGATTAAGTCTACCTGTGGGGGACGACAGCCAGGCGCTACTCTAGGTGATTAAGTCTACCTGTGGGGGACGACAGGCGCTACTCGAGGTGATTAAGTCTACCTGTGGGGGACGACAGGCGCTACTCGAGGTGATTAAGTCTACCTGTGGGGGACGACAGGTGCTACTCGAGGTGATTAAGTCTACCTGTGGGGGACGACAGGCGCTACTCGAGGTGATTAAGTCTACCTGTGGGGGACGACAGGCGCTACTCGAGGTGATTAAGTCTACCTGTGGGGGACGACAGGCGCTACTCGAGGTGATTAAGTCTACCTGTGGGGGACGACAGGCGCTACTCGAGGTGATTAAGTCTACCTGTGGGGGACGACAGGCGCTACTCGAGGTGATTAAGTCTACCTGTGGGGGACGACAGGCGCTACTCGAGGTGATTAAGTCTACCTGTGGGGGACGACAGGCGCTACTCGAGGTGATTAAGTCTACCTGTGGGGGACGACAGGCGCTACTCTAGGTGATTAAGTCTACCTGTGGGGGACGACAGCCAAGCCTTTTCCTTCTGTATCCACTCACGAAGAGCCTGTACTGCCGCCATTCTGTCCTTCGGGTCTTCATTCAGCTCCCTCTTTGCCTTCTTGATACTGGCCTCGTCTAGGGTACACACGTAATCCAGAGTAGACATGGCGCCGAAGCTGCAATAGTAAGATAAAATAGTAAGATAAAATAGTAAGATAAAGGTCGCAACAGTTGTCAACCCCAACTTTACTATATTATTTTATTCTAGATAATCGAACCTATTTTACCAAAGTTATGGCACTTTCTTCGTTAAAAATGGATTGTTTGTCTAACTCATCCTAAGCAGTCCACGGATTGTTTCAAAAATACACAAGATATTTCACTATGATATTTCAATATGATTACAAGATGTGCATATCGATTCGGCGTAAAAATCGAACCTGTATTACTAGAGTTATGGCCCTTTGCTTTTCAATTTTTATTTTAAAATATATTTTGTGTTTCACTATCCATGGACTTTTCCAAATTAAACAGGATCAGTGAATGTTCCTGTTCATATATAATGAATGCAATGTTATGGTGTTATGGAGCTAACTATTACCAGTTTCCATGTAGCTATGCCCCCAATGGAAATAGGGGGTGGTGGTTGGGTGGGGTGGGGGAGGGGATATAGATTTGCTCTTTAAGTACGTAAGTACGTTCCAAAAACTTGTGTGGCGCGATCCTCCATAACTATTTAACCCACGGTCACGAAACTTTACAGGAATGTTGACCAGCAAGTGAAAATGCGCACCTGGGTTTTCATTTTTTTTATCAAGAACCACAGAGTTATGGCCATTGACTTAGTCAAAATAGGAGCTGAACAACTTGTGTCGCGCCCTCCTCTATTACTATTTAACCCACGGTCGCAAAACTTTACAGGAATGTTGACCAGCAAGTGAACATGCGAACTTTGGGTTTCAGTTTATTTTAGACCAAGAACTACAGAGTTGTGGCCCTTGAGTTAGTCAAAATAGTGGCTGAAAAACTTGTGTCGCGCCCTCCTCCATTACTATTTAACCCACGGTCACGAAACTGTACATGAATGTTGACCAGCAAGTGAATATGCGAACCTCGGTTTTCATTTTCTTACCAAGAACCACAGAGTTATGGCCCTTGACTTAGTCAAAATAGGAGCTGAAAAACTTGTGTCGCTCCCTCCTCCATTACTATTTAACCCACGGTCGCCAAACTTTAAAGGAATGTTGATCAGCAAGTGAAGATGCGCACCTGGGTTTTCATTTTTATTTTGGACCACAGAGTTATGGCCCTTGATTTAGTCAAAATAGGGCTGAAACACTTGTGTCGCGTGATCCTCCATAACTCCATAACCGAGAAAACTTTGCAGGAATGTTGACCAGCAAGCGAAGATGTGCACCTTAAACCCCTGTCACACTAGGGCCGCGTTCTCACGGCGATCCCACGGCGTCCAAGAAAAATGCAGAACGCCGAGGTGCGCGCAGTACGATCGCAAGCATCGCCGCAGCAACGCAGTGGCATCGCCAGTAGACGCATTGGGATCGCATAGAACGCCAAGCGTTTTATATAATTATATAAGAATCATATAAGAATTATATAAGAATTATATAAGAATCATATAAGAATCATATAAGAATTATATAAGAATTATATAAGAATCATATAAGAATTATATAAGAATTATATAAGAATCATATAAGAATTATATAAGAATCATAAAATAATCATATAAGAATCATATAAGAATCATATAAGAATCATATAAGAATCATATATAAGAATCATATAAGAATCATATAAGAATCATATATAAGAATCATATAAGAATCATATAAGAATCATATTAAGAAATATTAGATAATCGTATGCTTCTCAGATAAGATTGCATTTGATTTTAGAGTCGCACCAACATATACGGTCATACGGTGATTTTCCCGCTGGTGAAGGAAGAACCCGGGCACCTGGGTAGAGCCACCGACGTTCCGTAAGCAAGCTGGATACTTCCTCACATGAAGATTCCTAGACCCATGATAGATCGAACCCACAGCGGTGAGGGGCAAGTGATTTCAAGTTAGAGCCTGTTACCACTCGGCCACGGAAACCCCTCCTCATATAATACTAAACGCATACGCATTATGACATGTGGCAACACGAATGTAGAAATCAAAGTATGAAATATGCAAAGTTTCGCCACGATATCTTACTGAAGTAGTCCCTTTGTAGTCGATGATGGAGTGAAAAAAATTGCATACGAAAACATCTATATTCGCTCCCATACGTGCTAAAAGGTTACAAGTGCATCTGCTACATATCGCTCGATGACTCCGTTTAGCTCTAAGGGGTGAATTATGATTGTAAAGATTAGAGATTACAAGGTAAAAAAAGTAACTAAAGAGTATGTATACGTTACAATTAAGTGCAAGGAGCAAACGTTACAAATAAGTGCAAAGAGCACACGTTACAAATAAGTGCAAATATCACACGTTTACATAAGTGCAAAGAGCACACGTTACAAATAAGTGCAAAGAGCGTACGTTACAATTACGCCAAATAAAGACACAATTACAAGTACAAAACCATATATCAAAACTCTATCCAGGTGTTTAGGTATATGTGCCGATTAAAAGTATAGGATTTTTTCATGGGTTCTTAAAATACCCGTGTTTCAATGTGCGTAAAATGAATTATAAGTTGGTAACTCTTAATTCGACGTTCTAGTTTTGGTGTTTGGCCTGGCTGAGTAAAGGTGTTTATATTGTGTCTATAGAATTCTCAAAATATGTTAGTTACATATATACCTCGTCGCCAGTAAGTTGAGTGTTGTAAAATTTGGCTGTTGTTGGCACGACAGCTACTTCAAGTTCAAAGAGCATATGTTACAATTAAACAAAGCAGACAATCGGCCTGATTACTATGGTGGCATATTTCTTCCACGAGACAGATAGATAATTTATCGTGTATTTTTCTCGATAATGTTACTTATTCTCTTTAATGTTCAACAATTTTATCTAAAAAAACTTGCTACGATACTGCCCACTTCTGTCATCACGTTAGCACAATAGTTAACGTGATAGGAATTAGCTTAAACATTTGAAATTTTGTTTCGTAATAATGTTGACTAATTACTAGCTAGTTAATCTTTTGTTTTCTTAAGAATTCTGAATAGCTATCGCGAAAATTCACGTCTCGCGGCAGCTTAGATATGTATGAATAGACCGTTTACAAAAAAACCTGTGGGGGGAAAAAGCCGTAACGTACCGTATATCGCTATCAAAACCAAAATGATTACCATTTATATATGGGCCTACTTTTCATACGATGTAAAACTAGCAAGGTGATCAAATGTATATCAATTGCTATAAAAAACAGTATATAATATGTACAAAATATTATATAAAACAATAAAAAGCTGTACCTGGCATAGTGTACAGAATACCGTTAGTTCCACCACCACAGTTATAACCTTACAAATAGATGGACAGACAGACGGACGGACGGACGGACGGACGAGACGAACAGACGATGAGACAGACAGGACAGACAAGAATACAATTAAAGGCTTAGGTATATTTAATGCTGTACATGCGTAATTTTAATTCAATATTATTATTAGTCATTGGATGTTAACGCTGTTTCTATATAATATTATAGGTTATTGAATTTGTATGGCTAGATATTACTTGGAACGAGTTGTTTTGGCAAGTCGTCCTGCGCCAAAACAACGAGTTCCAAGTAATATGTAGCCATACAAATTCAATAACCTTTTTATTGCATACTTTCATATTGTTTTCGATCAATGTTAATTGTATGACTATTACTTTTCTTTGTATTTGTGTTTTTTTTATAGCTTTTGATGGAATTACTATCTTGTCATTTAGTTTCACTTTGTGTGGATGATTATTTTGCGCGAAAACGACGTCGACGTCGGATGACGTCATTAAAAACATCAAGCGATTTTCTAAAGTTTGTTTACCATTTGATAACGTTAAAAATAGTGGGTGAGTGACCATTTCAATTATTTAATCAATTTCTGCCCTAAAAAGTTGGGAAAAAAAACACGTCTTTTTTTGTTGACACTATAGGACGGATTCCTTATTTTATTTGAAAGTAGTTCCCTATTTCTATTTCGCGGCTCTTAGCAAGCACGAGAAAAAGTTCCGGTGCAATATCAATGTGTGCAATATCGTAGAATATTGCACACTTAGCTCAATACAAACTAAACGGGGACAATATGAAACTATACAATAAAACATAATATATCTATTTTTAGATTTAATACAATTAGGCCTATATCTGTTTTATTATCATAGATTTTATAAAAAATATTATACATATCATTGATCACTTTCATAGACACTTTTTTAGCCATTATAATCTCATGCCAGAGTACCTGCTATTTCCGATAGTTTTCGTTATTGTACGGACTGTTCGGCACGGCTTTTACCCCCAACCGGATACAGGTATCGAACTTATCGTGATAAGAAAGTATGGCAGAAGTGGGCATTATCGTGGCATTAACATCATAAGTTTTTCGAGAAAATTCATTATTATCTAGTAAAATGCATGCTACTATCTCGAAATAATCGTTATAATTATCTAGGTATCTATCTAGTGGCAGAAATATGCCACCATAGATTACAATAAATTGGTTCACCTGTATACACTATTAAGTTTAGGCACATGCCATTTTTTAAATGACAATTATTGAAAATAGTTACAAAACAAAAATCCAACGAGTTGATTATAAAGCAAAATACTTATATAAAACCGGCTTACCTTTCCTTTATGAATGCATTATTCCGGATTATTTAAGTACACGCTCTATTAAGTCCGAGATATGTTTCATAGTGTATTGTATACCTATTTTATACCTTATACCATTACCGTCAGTTGTTCACTGGTTAATTCTATTACGGTGTTTACTATATAATATTTTATTATAAAGTTGTTGAACCTTGACGTTAAATTCTGTGAAGCCAGTGTTTACCACCCCGGTGTAACCGCTGATGGTATAACAATGTCATATGAGAAAAGAGACGGAATATACTGAAGTAAAAAAGTTTGGCAAGTTTTTGTTGCACCCTGGAAATAATACATTTTCGATTTTAAAATCAAGAAGCTACTGCCATAGACACAATATTTTTTTAAACACACATCAATAACAGTCGAACATCTTAATGACGTAACGAATAAATTAACGTAGGGGTCAAGCCTGTATGTCAGTATACAGTATATCTTGTATACAGTATTATTTCATCTAAAAAAAAAAGTGCTGAACTTTCCCCCTCAGTATACGACCTTAAGTTACGGTTGTCATACCTCGTGTGTTAATGCTAGTATAATACGTTTCAATTATATAGTAAAAACATATAAGACCAACCGCACTGGAGTTCGACAAAAATATACTGACGGTCAATGAACACGCACCACTAACTCCATATGCTGTTGAATTATTCACAAACTATTTGCAATAAAACTACCCAACCGATATGTTCTATTTTTTAATACTGAATCTTGTATCACACGTTTCTGGTAGGCTTTAATGACAAGCAGTTACTCAAGCAGACCTTGTCCTTTAACATTGTTTACTATGAATAATCATAAAAGAAAACTGTTCCACTAAATTTCCAGCTGCATTAATCTATCTCGGAATAAATTCCAATTGTTTTTACTGGCCTTTGTAGTGTTTGACTTCTGACAGCATTTTGCAATGAATGTTTTTGAGAAAATGATTTATTTTGTGCGATGTAACTGAAGAAACCCGGAAATGCACGTGCATTTCATAACACCAATACCTAATGCACTAAATCCAGATATGCACGTACGGAAATGTTAAATGTCGACTCGTTATATGTATTATATCATATTTTGTCGAAAATGCCTCAAATTCTAACCTTTAAAAGGAATTGTTTTGTGGTGCGTTTTCTTTGACAGTGAATATATAATACGAGTAGTATTTATTGATTTATTGATAATATAAACACTCAACGTGGTTTAACGCGCTACTTAATGTTGAAAAGATATATATCTTACTTTCATCGTACAGTAACAATACAATTTAGGAAAGTGAGGAAGTGTCGATTCTTACGGATGGCGGGAGATGTACAGTACTGGTTTTACCAAGGAAAAGTGGGTGGTCTGCCTCCACCACAAAAAATAGACCGTCATATATAACCTTACATGTGTTGAAAAAGACGTTAAACACCATATAAACAAAAAAACAAACTTTATAAGGATGATTTAGATAAGTCTCATTCCTTTGAATAAGTTATATTAAAAAACAGCCAGAAAAAAACAAACATTTATTAATGTAGTGTTTTGTTGTTTTTGTTGGGACTATTCTATCAAACAATTTTTTTTATATTAAAAACAGCCCTAAAAAACTTAGAAAAGGTCGAGAAAATTTGAAAAATCTCATATCACAGAAAGAAGATATGACCTATTTGCTTTGAATGATGGCGCCATCAAGCCCTTGTCTTAAGTATGGCATACTCATAACTATGACTCAATGCAAAGATCATCAATGCACGTGACTGCACGACCACAAGATGAGCGTTCAATGTATAGATTTAAACTTTATTTTCATACAATTGCTCATTAATTTGCTTTAAATATGCCATACAGTGATAACAGGGCTTTCTGACGTCATCGTTCCGAAATGGCCGCCTCCATTTATGTTTCTTTGCTTAATTTGGCTTAATTTGAATGTCTTATCAACACTAATACAAAACAAGTTGCAACTGGTCGCTTTCCGATGTTTCGGCCATGCCCCGGCTTTATAAAAGGAAAGACGCAACTACGCGGATAACCTATATAACGTTACCAAGATATTTCGCAAGCTACATGTAATAGATATCTCTCTTTAGTTAACAATGTCTATATTAAAGTAGCTATCCCGCCAACAACAGTTAAATTTAAAGGGAATGTAGCGACACAGCCAAACAAACTCTATTATTGAGGGTTCTGAAAAAATTGGAAAAAGGTGAAAGAATTATCAGAATCGGATGATAAACAAAAAAGATACGACCATTTAAAGGTTGTTCTAAAACTAATATGGGAGCCGCCATTTTTAGAACTATGATGTCATAGTTCCACATGACCATATATGGAATATTGATAAATATCATTTAAAACGGAGAAAATCACTGCAAATGAATGATTTTTTTTTCACTGGTGATATAAATCATTGTTGCTATTAAATATTACATATTTTTCATACAGTTGCTGTCATTTTCCCCCTATAAATCAGTAAATTTTCATATTTATAAATATTCCATATATGGTCATTTAGAACCGTAATGTCATAGCTCTCAAGATGGCCGCTTCCATATCCGTTTCAACAGAAACTTCAAATGATCATATCTTCTTTGTTTATCATCCGATTTTGATAATTCTTTCACCCTTATTCAAGTATTTCAAAACTCTCAATAATAAAGATGTTTGGCTGTGTCGCTACATTCCCTTTAACAACATATGTACATCGTTTCATCGACGAGGAATATATATATATATAACTTACATATTTGGACAATCCAAACTCGATATGATAAACGACTTGAACCAGCCAGGCTAAACCCCGAAACTGGAGCGTCGAATTAAAGATGCTCTACCTATATCTTTTTGTCCACCAATTGATATAAACTTTACTTAATTGTAAAGAGGACTATGAAAAAGGTAAACGGCAATAATTTCACCCCATGTTATATGCGTTTTGCTGGGGAAAAACAGGATAGAAAAGATCGTAATTGTTTTAGACAAGCCGATTACGGAGATTTTCCGATCTTATTCGTTTACAATCGGAACTGCCTCGTCGGATTGGCGACGAGTTCCGATCGATTCGTTTACAATCGGAACTGCCTCGTCGGATTGGCGACGAGTTCCAATCGATTCGTTTACAATCGGAACTGCCCCGAGTAGTTTGTTTTCGTTCAACTGAATGGCATTGCGCATGTCCGATAAAATCGTAAAAACTCGTAGTTCTCCGGCAGGAATAAACGGCTGTGCAGCATTTTATTCAAGATATTGTTTTGATCACAATTAATAATTTACAGAACTGGAATACGAACCTTGTTGCTTCTTAGAGTACTCATAGCTTTGCATACATATAAATGCAGTAATATTGAGTATTTAATATTTTACATTAAAAATCGCGTAGATATAGATAGTGCCTCTGAGTTACCAACTCATATTTCATTTTATTTATGCATCTATAATTACGGGTATTAAGAGTTACGGGTATTCAGTACCACTGAATCACTATCCAAATGCGCTAATCTAGGACCCAGGATCCGTAAGATTTAATCATATTTAATGATATAAATCGGTCTGGAAAACTCTACGACTCGGCCAGTATTTGTTGCATACATCATTTAAATTAATTTATATTATGCTGTGATGTTCTTTTAAAGTATTGTTGTGTGATCGAAGTACAGTTTATTTTAACTGTTTGTACAACTGTTAGCAATGTGAACCCCATTTAAATCATTATTTATGATTCAGCAACGCAAATTAGTCGGGTCATCGAGTTTTCCAGACTAAATATTTTCATATACAACATACATGTTATTTAAATACATATGAGATTTTGTGTTTTATGTGCCGTAACGACTGACACAACAAATACACTTACTTTAATTAGATGGAAATTGTCCAATTAAGCGTATATAAATCCACTTATTTGATAGAGGGGAAGTAACTTGCTTGCAAGCTAAACACTAAAAGAAGAGAAGAGTTCACAAGACCGAGAACGATTTGTTTGTCTGTACTGTAAAATGTATAATGAAGGACATTACGCGGTCCCGCTTTAATTCCACTAAGCGATGGGAAAGCTTATATTAGGGGGACTTTATAACGGACATTTCGACAATAAAACATGTTCAAAAACATTTTTTAATAAACAAATGCGATAGCTTGTTTAAAAGTACATACTAAATGTTTTAATTTTACAATATGCAAGCTTTTGAAGTCAAAATTAAGGTTTTGCTTCATATCCTAGCCAACCCCGTTTTCGCTTCTTGGAAGGATGGGGTATGAAATTTAATACTCATACCACGTAATGAATATGATATATTCCATAAATCAAGATGTGTAGTCCTATCATTAATATGACAGATGTTATCTCTTCGGCATTAGTCAAAGTCTTTTGTTGAGCAGATCTAGATATTCAACAGCAAGTGGCATTTAAGTCATCCTTAAATATATAACACAGTTTGTATCAAACTTGGTCTCTTTTTTTTTTAAATGCAAAACATATGAATTTTGTTTGTTTGTTTGTTTGTATGGTGTTTTACGTCATTTTCAACACATATAAGGTTATATATGACAGTCGATTTTTTTTTGTGGTGGAGGCAGACCACACATTTCCTTGGTAGAACCAGTATTGTATACCTCCCGCCATCCGTAATCGACACATCCTCACTTAAATAGATGAACTTGGAAACATTAATTATTGTTCCTGTCGATACGGACGACATCAGACTATCAAACGCATTCCATTCATTTATTTAAACGTTATTTGAATCGCAATATCTCACAACCGCACACATACATTTCAGGGGCTTAGTAGCTGTGCCTACACCCGTTTACGTACCAATTGTAGTTCATTGAACCTCTATCTGTTTCAGAAAAATATAATCGCATCCCCGTTATGTGATCAACAGTGGTAGTATTGAAGTATTGAAGATAACCAACATTTTTTTCTTCACTTGTCCTGCTTACAACGAAACGCGTACATACCCTTAATCCGTTACGCACAGTTGTACTCGAAATACTTTTATGCGATGATCACTCGCTAACGTTTCAATCTTTGGAGCTGTTCAAAAGTATAAATTATAATAAAAAGTAAACGCTTCTAATCTGTCAGAGTGTAAGTATGATTGTTGGCTGTGGTTGCCCGTCAATGTTGCTGTGTCTCACAGAGTACCCCGCCTTCTGACCCCCAGTGCCAACCCGTTATTATCCTGTTATTCAACAAAACTATCAAAACTATATGCAGTCCTTTTTACTTTCCTATTTTTTAAAAAAAAAATGAGTGGGTTTGTCTCTTGTTCGAATTACTTTTAGTTTATGTTTTTCTTAACCATTTATAATCATATTTCTTTTTGCTTGTTTTTTTCTTTACTTGTTTAAGTTGTTTAAGAAAATATTAACTGAAACCAATGCGACACTGAATAATTATAATAAGTCTAACCAACTGGTTCATATCTGTGTATGTTCCGTAGCTGTTATACATACTTGATTTGTCAACACGTTTGCCAAGGAGAGGGACTTTACAAGTTTTCTTTCTTCCAATCCTTTATTAAATATACTGTTAATTGTATATCTAGAATGTTTAAACCAAATTATTTAGCGTCCAAAAGGAAGTATTACTCGTTTTCAATAAAATTCGAATTACAATATTCGCATTTGCTCTCATCTCTTGGTATATTTTTCAGCCTCCCATATTCAATAGCTAATATATAGTGTATACGTATTCAATAGCTAATATATAGTGTAGACTTATTCAATAGCTAATATATAGTGTTGACGTATTCAATAGCTAATATACAGTGTAGACGTATTCAATAGCTAATATACAGTGAAGACATATTCAATAGCTGATATACAGTGTAGATGTATTCAATAGCTGATATACAGTGTAGACGTATTCAATAGCTAATATATAGTGTAGACGTATTCAATAGCTAATATACAGTGTAGACGTATTCAATAGGTGATATAAAGTGTAGACATATTCAATAGCTAATATATAGTGTAGACGTATTCAATAGCTAATATATATAGTGTAGACTTATTCAATAGTTAATATACAGTGTAGACGTATTTAATCATATATATATAGTGTAGACGTATACAATAGCTACTATATAGTGTAGACGTATTCAATAGCTAATATATATAGTGTAGACTTATTCAATAGTTAATATACAGTGTAGACGTATTTAATCATATATACTGTGTAGACGTATTCAAAAGCTAATATATAGTGTAGACGTATTCAATAGCTAATATATAGTGTAGACTTATTCAATAGCTAATATATAGCGTAGACGTATTCAATAGATAATATACAGTGTAGACGTATTCAATAGCTGATATACAGTGTAGACGTATGCAATAGCTTATAATTATAGTGTATACGTATTCAATAGCTAATATATAGTGTAGACGTATTCAATAGCTAATATACAGTGTAGACGTATTCAATAGCTAATATACAGTGAAGACGTATTCAATAGCTAATATATAGTGTAGACGTATTCGATATCTAAAATACAGTGTAGACATATTTAACTTCATTACGTGGTCCGCATATTAACTTTTATACCCCATCCAACCCATTCTCCATGAAGCGAAAACGGTGTTTTCTGGGGTATGAAATAAAACCTTAATTTCGGCTTATCGTAAAACAGAAACATTTAATAGGTAATTTTAAACAGGTTATCGCATTTTTAAAAAATATGTTTTTAAACATGTTTTATTGTTGAAATATCCATTAAAAAATCCTGTCGATATAAGCCTTCAAATCGCTTAATGGAATTAAGGCTGGACCACGTAATGATGATAGTAATATATAGTGTAGACGTATTCAATAGCTCATATATATAAGGGTAGACGTATTCAATAGATAATATAAAGTGTAGACTTATTAAATAGCTAATATACAGTGTAGACGTATTCAATAGATAATATCGTATTCGATAGCTAATATACGGTGAAGACGTATTCAATAGCTAATATACAGTGTAGCCGTATTCAATAGCTAATATATAGTGTACACGTATTCAATAGCTAATATATAGTGTAGACGTATTCAATAGCTAATATATAGTGTAGACGTATTCAATAGCTAATATACAGTGTAGACGTATTCAATAGCTAATATACAGTGTATACGTATTCAATAGCTAATATACAGAGTAGACGTATTCGATAGCTAATATACTGTGTAGACGTATTCAATAGCTAATATACAGTGAAGACGTATTCAATAGCTAATATACAGTGTAGCCGTATTCAATAGCTAATATACAGCGTATTCAGTAGCTAATATGTAGTGTATACGTATTCAGTAGTTAATATACAGTGTAGACGTATTCAATAGCTAATATACAGTGTATACGTATTCAATAGATAATATCGTATTCGACAGCTAATATACGGTGAAGACGTATTCAATAGCTAATATACAGTGTAGACGTATACAATAGCTAATATATAGTGTAGACGTATTCAATAGCTAATATACAGTGTAGACGTATTCAATAGCTAATATACAGAGTAGACGTATTCAGTAGCTAATATATAGTGTAGACGTATTCAGTAGATAATATACGGTGTAGCCGTATTCAATAGCTAATATACAGTGTAGACGTATTCAATAGCTGATATACATTGTAGACGTATTCAATAGCTTATAATTATAGTGTAGACGTATTCAATAGTTAATATATAGTGTAGACGTATTAAATAGCTAATATATAGTGTAGACGTATTCAATAGCTAATATATAGTGTAGACGTATTCAATAGCTAATATACAGTGTAGACGTATTAAATAGCTAATATACAGTGTAGACGTATTCAATAGCTAATATACAGTGTAGACGTATTCAATAGCTAATATATAGTGTAGACGTATTCGATATCTAAAATAAAGTGTAGACATATTTAACTTCATTACGTGGTCCGTATATTAATTTTTATACCCCATCCAACCCATTCTCCATGAAGCGAAAACGGTGTTTTCTGGGGTAAAATCCTGCCGATATAAGCCTTCACATCGCTTAATGGAATTAAGGCGGGACCAAGTAATGATGATAGTAATATATAGTGTAGACGTATTCAATAGCTCATAGATATAAGTATAAACGTATTCAATAGATAATATACAGTGTAGACTTATTCAATAGCTAATATACAGTGTAGACGTATTCAATAGCTAATATCGTATTCGAAAGCTAATATACAGTGTAGACGTATTCAATAGCTAATATACAGTGTAGCCGTATTCAATAGCTAATACATAGTGTAGACGTATTCAATAGCTAATATACAGTGTATACGTATTCCATAGCTAATATACAGAGTAGACGGATTCGATAGCTAATATACTGTGTAGACGTATTCAATAGCTAATATACAGTGTAGACGTATTCAATAGCTAATATACAGTGTAGACGTATTCCGTAGCTAATATATAGTGTAGAAGTATTCAGTAGCTAATATACAGTGTAGACGTATTCAATAGCTAATATACAGTGTCTACGTATTCGATAGCTAATATACTGTGTAGACGTATACAATAGCTAATAAACAGTGAGACGTATTCAATAGCTAATATACGGTGTAGACGTATTCAATAGCTGATATACAATGTAGACGTATTCAATAGCTAATATACAGTGTAGACGTATTCAGTAGCTAATATACAGCGTAGACGTATTCAATAGATAAAATCGTATTCGAAAGCTAATATACAGTGTAGCCGTATTCAATAGTTTATATATAGTGTAGACGTATTCAATAGCTAATATATAGTGTAGACTTATTCAATAGCTAATATACAGTGTATACGTATTCAATAGCTAATATACAGAGTAGACGTATTCAATAGCTAATATACTGTGTAGACGTATTCAATAGCTAATATACAGTGTAGCCGTATTCAATAGCTAATATACAGCGTATTCAGTAGCTTATATATAGTGTATACGTATTCAGTAGCTAATATACAGTGTAGACGTATTCAATAGCTAATATACAGTGTATACGTATTCGATAGCTAATAAACTGTGTAGACGTATTCAATAGCAAATATACAGTGTAGATGTATTCAATAGCTAATATACAGTGTAGCCGTTTTCAATAGCTAATATACAGTGTAGACGTATTCAGTAGCTAATATATAGTGTAGACGTATTCAGTAGATAATATACGGTGTAGCCGTATTCAATAGCTAATATACAGTGTAGACGTATTCAATAGCTGATATACATTGTAGACGTATTCAATAGCTTATAATTATAGTGTAGACGTATTCAATAGTTAATATGTAGTGTAGACGTATTCAATAGCTAATATATAGTGTAGACGTATTCAAAAGCGAATATACAGTGTAGACGTGTTAAATAGCTAATATACAGTGTAGACGTATTCAATAGCTAATATACAGTGTAGACGTATTCAATAGCTAATATATAGTGTAGACGTATTCGATATCTAAAATAAAGTGTAGACATATTTAACTTCATTACGTGGTCCGTATATTAACTTTTATACCCCATCCAACCCATTCTTCATGAAGCGAAAACGGTATTTTCTGGGGTAAAATCCTGCCGATATAAGCCTTCACATCGCTTAATGGAATTAAGGCGGGACCAAGTAATGATAATAGAAATATATAGTGTAGACGTATTCAATAGCTCATAGATATAAGTGTAGACGTATTCAATAGATAATATACAGTGTAGACTTATTCAATAGCTAATATACAGTGTAGACGTATTCAATAGCTAATATCGTATTCGATAGCTAATATACAGTGTAGACGTATTCAATAGCTAATATACAGTGTAGCCGTATTCAATAGCTAATATATAGTGTAGACGTATATAATAGCTAATATATAGTGTAGACGTATTTAATAGCTAATATACAGTGTATACGTATTCCATAGCTAATATACAGAGTAGACGTATTCGATAGCTAATATACTGTGTAGACGTATTCAATAGCTAATATACAGTGTAGACGTATGCAATAGCTAATATACAGTGTAGACGTATTCAATAGCTAATATACAGTGTAGACGTATTCAGTAGCTAATATACAGTGTAGACGTATTCAATAGCTAATATACAGTGTAAACGTATTCAATAGCTAATATATAGTGTATACGTATTCGATAGCTAATATACTGTGTAGACGTATACAATAGCTAATAAACAGTGAGACGTATTCAATAGCTAATATACGGTGTAGATGTATTCAATAGCTGATATACAATGAAGACGTATTCAATAGCTTATAATTATAGTGTAGACGTATTCGATAGCTAATATACGGTGTAGACGTATTCAGTAGCTTATAATTATATTGTAGACATATTCAGTAGCTAATAATTATAGCGTAGACGTATTCACGCAGTTTTTAAAATTTAGTCCATGTACCCATATTACTAGATTCAATAATAACAATTATAGTAATAATAAAAAGCTGAACACGGATGAATGGTCTTATTTATATTGCCTTTTTCTTAAATATAATAAATTTCACAACCATGCTTACTTGCATTTACGCTTATCCAGTTTCTGACAATGTTTAGCCTCGGCTAAAAGCATGATATTACTTGAAATTCAATTTATATAATAATACTATTTATATTGAAATATAATTAAAATATACACAAAAAAAATGTCAATGCTTCTTTTTCTTCTGCTTCATAAAGTTCTCCATGACCCTCAACCTCTCGTGCTCCCTGATTTCTTCCTGTTTGGCGAGCACCTCCTGTACGCGGGCAGCAGTATCGTCACAGGGTCTGCCAAGTCTTGAAGCACGCTCATCCTGAAGGTGTAGTTTGCTCCTCGTCTTCTCAAAGTTCTTTTTCTCCCTCTGCTGACGGCTATTCTCAGCTGTTGAACGCATGGTGTCGTTTAACCGTCCACCTTAGGAAAGTACAATGTATATCGTTATGAGGTGATATCAGAGATATCAGAACCAGTGGAAACAGATGTCCATAGAAATCGGAAAAAAATAATTAAACCAAAAGCGAAATGCATGAGCTTTCATTAGTCATTGTATTAATCTGCCACGATGCAAATATAATTATGGAAACACTCACTGCCTGATGTATACTTGCAACCTATATATTGAGTGTTGGTGGGTGTGCAAATATAAATATTGAGAAATAGTATTTTGAAAACTGAGTGTTTTCGCCGGCGCAAGATATACTAATGGAGAACGAGTACTTGGAATATTGAGGGTGATTGAGCAGTTGTGTATTTATTGAAGAAGGGAGTGGGCTAGATTGCAATTTCATGTATATGTCATGTATATGTCATGCTGGTGTGACGAATTAACTCAGTATGTCTTTTTGAAATTTATATACAGCTTAACTATTCGATTTTGCTGTGAGCGAATGAAAAACAGAAATATAAGAGCAAACGATTGAATAAATACATATATTGTAGCTTTAATTTAGCATAAAATAATCGATTTTGCTTAAATAAATTTCGTCATTGTCCCGATCTGCTTATTAAAGTATTTTAGTGCTTCATGGCGGGAGGGAAACTAAATGGTTCGTCTTCTTTGAGACTGAAATAAAAAAATAAAACTAAAGATGAAAACAAAAACGAGTTAAGTTTTACCACTTCTGTCTGTTTTCTTTCGTCGACTGGGACTTCTGTCTTCATTGATTACGGACTCGATCAGGAGTTTCTCTTCTCGTCTGTGACGTTTCTCTCTCTTCTCTAGTACACCCTCGGACACAATTCGCGGGAGACGCAGCGGTTTGTGGGTCGGAGGCCCAAACACAAAACTGTACGCGATGCCGCTTCGCGTGTGACGAATACACTGAGGTTCTGGGATCAGCCCTTCCTGACCCCATTCGTGCAATATCTCCTCCGACCTAGAGTGAATAAAGTAGTGTCAAACATTCCTGTTCATTTTGTAATACGAAATTCATAAATGTTGACAATTTGAGTCATTTTTTGTCGGTATTTTTTAAAGAAACCAACCCTCCAAATAACAGCCAAGTTACGCTGCGAAACTTTTCATCAAATGTTTAAGCAGGTGTTCAGGTTATATAATAATGTACATTTGCCGATTAAAAGTATAGGTTCATTTCGCTGGTTCTTAAAATACCCGTAACTGAATATGTGTAAAATAAAATATGAGTTGGTAGCTCTTAATTCGATGGTAGCTCTTAATTCCACCCTCCAGTTTTGGGGTTTGGTATGGCTTGTTTAAACTGTTTATATTGTGTCTTCCTAGTTTGGATTCTCAAAATATGTAAATTGTATAGATATACCTTTACCTCATTAAATTTAGAAACGTGTAAATATGTTGTAAAATTTGGCTGTTGTTGGCGTGATAGCTAGTTTAATATAAAGTGATTGCAAAATTTTACATCCAAATCTTTCTCACCAGCTTGAGTCAAAGGTGTATTCTATCAATAATGAAACTTTAAAGAGGTAAGAGTTATCGTGTTATTTGTGTTATGTAGTCTTTTTCCCCCAAAAGAAAGGTCTACTGTAGTCATGTACCATTCGATTAACAACAGCTTAGTTTTCATAAAATGTATAGCGGATATTCCCGAGTTGCGTTTCTTTTTTCCTTTAGCATATATTTAAAGAAAACATGTATCAGTATATGTCCTGAATAGTAGTGTAGCTCTATTGCTTATAAAGAGACCAGAGAAGAAAAATAATTTGTATATTTGTACGGAGGGGATATCCGCCATTGTCTCTTGCCATTTTCAACTTGCATTATGATAAATTGCATTTGCCTTATTCCATTAATAAATTCTAGATGTGCCGGTGTGTACTTTCTAAAACGATAAATTTATTAATTGTGCCTTTTGTTAAATTGACACATATTGCATATTTGCATTGTTTCATTTGTTTAATTTTTGCATTGTTGCATTTTAAGATTTGCTTATGGCGGATAAACCCCTCCATATGTAGATTTTTAGGGGTGAACCACTTAGTCCTGGTTAGAACCAGTATTGTATACCTACCACCATCCGTAAGAATTAGTTTTTTTTTATATTTCAAATACTAAACCTTGTAGCATATTAATTATCTTATTTGATCGTTAGTAGAAAATAGTAGTACTTCAAGTCTGCTTTTATCAATATTTTTAAAAAGCGAACGTACGCAATATTAAATACTAAAATAAAAGCAACTGACCCTCTACATCTGTCCGGCCATACATTCAATCCAATCTCAGGTAAAACTAAATCGGGTTTCTTCGTCTTATCTGTCCGCTGTGACGACATCGTGGTATCCATTTCGCGTAGAGCGGGTGTTCCAGCGCAGGTGCGGTACACTGGCGTAGAGACCCTACCCAACTCTCGTAGAGCGGGCGTTCCCAGTCTGGTAGCGCAGGTCTGGTAGAACGGTGTAGCGACCCTACTTTCTCGGTGATGAAACGACTCTTGTCTGGCTTTAGGATTTAAGGGTTTGTCGTAGGGCTTGGCCTGTGTCTTTGATCCCTCATATTTGATCCCTTGATGGTTGTCAGGGTTGTTGAAACTTCTACTACAGTTAAGGTGACTGCCGCTTCCTCCTGGAGAAAGGTCTCTTCCCGTTTTGAGTCTACATTTACTTCTCGCTTGGTTTGCATCCATACCATATACGTGTGGATGTATGTTATATTTTAGAAGATAAATTCACCTAGACTGAATGCGGCAATGAGACGATGTACTAGGCAATGAGACGATGTACTAGCGGGATCTAAATGTTGACGTTGTCAACGCGGCGTTGTGACGTCACAATAATTACGTTAGTAACAGTTACGTTAGTAACGGTTACGGTTAAATTACAGAAGTCAGTAGGTCGTAAGCGAAATAAAATATTAAAAATATACAAATTACAGAAGTTCAGTAAATTAGTGAGGTATTAATATAAAATAAGTACTACTAAGTAAAGTTATACGAAATATTGAAGTTACTAGTGTGCTATCGTTTACTAATATTTATTAATTCATTAGACAATATTTACATTTCTATGGCATTGTCCTTAAATGAACTTCTTTAACGTCTTGCATTTTACTTCCCAATGAAAAACATTTACTTTTGGGGCGGAGCTAAAACAAATACTGTGCAGTGAATTGGTCTGGTGTTTTGTTTGTATGCCATAACGTCGTCTTAGCGTTTTCGTGTTAATTGCCTAAGTTGATAATACAAAAACAGAGTGCAATATTGGTAACACCGCTGTTCTAGCAGTACGTAGCACAGCTTAAAACACTGATTTTTTTACACAAATGCAATGCATTTATATTATTAAAGTCTGAAAAACAGATAGAACAAACATAATGTAAATATAAGGATTGCATTGCGATCTTTCTACCTGGTATGAAAGGCTTCACGCATTTTAAACACTCTTATAATGTTCATACTCCACAGAAAGATCGAAACATCGATTTTAATCCTTAATTATTACACTAGTGACTCCGTGGCCGGGATAGTAAAGACGCTGAGGCTAAACATGTATCGCCTCTCACCGCTGCGTGTTCGCATCCCACTGGGAGCTCGCCTTGTCAAGTAAGAAAGTGGCGATTCTTACGGATGGCTCAAAATCTGGGTGGTCTATCACAAAACAATTGACCGTCATATATGACCTGCCATGTGTACACATATCGTAAAACACCATTCAAACAAAGATAAACACAATCTCTACAAGGGGTTTCGTTCCTTTATCGCATCTCTACCCAGAGTTGTCGTTCATTGCTTTCACAAGTTACAAGGAACGACAACCCTGGCAGAGATTGTGTACCGTTGGGTCGTTGTTAATAGTATATGCGTGTATGCCAGTCACAGAGGTGTTTTGTTGCAATGACTACATAGTCTGATGAAACAATACAACTTAAAGGGGTTAATGCACTATTTTTAAACAAGGTTTATTTAACGATGACGTCATCGCGCCGTTTTACCATATATGGCATATTGACAAAATAATAAGCATACAGTGTATATATTTTAAATTTGTATATTTATTTTTAATCAATGTGCAGTTATTTTCTTTGCTTTAAAAGATATTTTGTCAATATCTCATATCTGGTAAAAAGGCGCGTTTAAGATGGCCACCACCATTTGTTTCTTTGCAAAATTTCAAAAGGTCTTATCTCCTTTATTTTTTTTATGGTATTCTGATAATTCTTTCAGTTTTTTTCATGTTCTTCCGAGCCCTTTTAAATACACCTTGTTTGAAAACAGTGCATCAACCCCTTTAATTTTTATTGCAAATTATTTATTTGTCGAATTAAATAGGCTATTTGTTAATTGCCATGCTGATTGTACATACAGCTTCGGGTAAACGGTTGCCTGGTGTTGATTGATGTGTGTTTAAGGCTATATCACGGTCGAATTTACGTGGTGGAGCAGTCCATCAACGTTTTCCTTGGTAGAACCAGTACTGTATACCTTCCGCCATCCGTAAGTATCGATACTTTCTCATTTAGAAGTCGAGTTCCCAGTGGGATTCGAACCCGCAGCGGTGAGAGGAAACTGATGAGGAAAAATAACAACAATGGACTCTGCGACAAATCCGACTAGGGACATATTGCAGGTGAAACAACGTTCTACCATTTGACCATTAAAGCTATCCATAGCTATACGGAAAGTAGAAACACGATTATAAACCTATCTGCCTACACACTAAGATCCAGTATATTTGTATCATGAACTTGATATTTAAACATGACAAGTTGTCACTTTTCGTTTTCTGATGCTGTTCGCCTGATGCTGTTCGTGTTACACGTAGGGACTGGCGTGGACCAGTGGATAGCACAGTTTACTTGAAATCCAAAGGACCCAGGTTCAAGCCTCACAGGCGCCACTGAGTTTCGTCGGCGTGTTCTTTGCAAAACACGTTCCCTTAGCTTCGTCCGTCTGAGGCGAACGTAAAATAGTAGGGCAGTTCCCGAAATCCGGCCTTGGAAATCTTAAGTGGAGTGGTTTAACACGGATGGAAGAGAGTTCCATAGTCGTATTCCTGAAGGGAAGAAGGGTCCCATGTATTTGATTGGACTAGAAACATGCTTTTTCTTTCTTTTTTCTTTTTTTTTTAAAAATAATTATGAATAATGAATGCAACATCTTGAAATATATTTCTTTTTTGAAGGGGGGGGGGGGGGGGGGGGGGGGGGGATCGGGGATGGTGGGTGGTGGGGGGGGGGGGAGACGGGATCGCAGATGTAATGGCTGATTTTGAAACTTGTCCTGACCGAGTTTGATAACAATAACATGGGAAATGAAGTGCTAGCGCAAAATCTAGTATTTTTTAAATAATTCAAGAGTCATAATATTTGTTGTCTCTTGTTCGTTATGTCTAGTGAAATATTTGCTAAGATCAGATGAAAAATGAAGGAGCTATAGTGTTAATGAGGCAACAGTAAGCATTTTTTGGGTAAATGAAGGGCCGTAACACTGATTTTGATAATTCTATCTATCTGGCTTTTGAACTTTTTTGAGCTGTTTTAATAATATCAACAATCTGGCCAATTTTGATAAAGATTGGACGAAAGATGCTAGAGTGTTGAAAGGCAGAATATGGCGTTTATTTATAAAATAAGGGCAATAACTATGTTGTTACTAATCCTATCTATCTGTTTGTCCGTGCTTTTATTGATATAAAGACCCTTACAACGTTTGATACGGATCCATTCCAGTTCAGACCACTGAACAGGCAGGACGTGTTGCGGCTGTCATGAACCATGTGACCCGCCGCTGTCTGGAATCAATCCACACAAAGCCGCGTGGAGGCCAGGCATTATTTGACTCATATATTTTTATCCTATTTTTAAAGTGGCCCTACTGTAACTTCGACGTTGCAAGATACCCATTGTCATTGCGAGCCCCGCACATGACAAGAGGCAGTCTACAATGCATTACAACGTCTCATCATGGACTATCGATGTTGGATCAACACTGCGGGACACCCACTGATCATGTGTACGTTCTAGGTTACTTAGTGGATAGATGAGTAGTTTGGTAAACGGCTACAAGATCAGCGTGTGCATCGGGGGAGCAATTACCAACAGAAACACGGGCAGCACGTGCAGCCGGATTGACCTTCTTGGGACACCTTCAACGCTTCTAATCATCTGTTTTCCTGATTGGCTGAAACGACTTTGAGTCGGCAATCGGATTGATCTAGTCGCAATTCTTCAGGCAATCCGATTGGCCAAAATCAACAATTTCAACAATAATCTTCTTTGATAATCTAATCATCTACAGACTATCTACGTTGGACTTCTATGCTCCTACCAAAACTCTACTACGGCTGTTCTACAGTAAACTTCTTTGGACGAGGGAAGTCGGCTTCTACTGGACCGACTCTTCGCAACCGTAATCTTCTTTTGAAATGCTCGTCAAAAGGCCTAGTGCCATAGGGTGAGGGTAAAGAAAAACTTTAATCGATCGATTGGTACAGATCAAATGCAAACTGAACGTCCTAGAGTGTTAACAACACAGAGACGGACGGACGACGACGGACGAAGGACGGACGGACGACGGACAACGCGCCATCCCATAAGCTCGTCTGGCATTCAGCCAGTAGAGCTAACAACAACTAAATAATCTAACACAATACATGTGTCCTGAATCTGGATTACTCCCCTTTAATAAGGTCTGGATAAAAATAAAAGTTCATCAGCCAATAATGGTTGAGATTCCGTCCGACTTCTGATAGTAACAGTAGTAAATTGTTGACCCTGTGCCACATCCGGGGTACTTTGGTGGGTTACAGAATCGCATTCCTGGATGCACGGCGCCGATTGCGGCGGAAGTTGTAGCATGAGTGTCGTCGTCATCCCATAGTAGATGTTCAACAGATGCCGTCATTCCTCTGACAGACTGGCAGCCATTTTGATATTGGAATAAATAGAATGGTTTGTCTACTGGGAGCGTGATTGGGTTGTATGTGTCTCCGTCAGATCTGATATAAAATAAAGACAAGTTTCATATATGGCCTGGCAAATCAGCTTAGTATTGTACTATAACGATGTCATACTTTTTCTTTCCCATATAAGACTTATGGCGAATATTTGACCCGACCGCCCCTAACACTCTTCACAATATTAGGAACAGAACAGTACAGTACAGCCAATGGCTTTTCTTGTTGCATTTAACCGATCACAATGCATGGAATCAGACCCAGTAATATCTTAAGCGGAGTACCACAAGGATCTGTCCTTGGACCTGTACTGTACTTCCTTTAAGAAGCACCACTTTAAGAACGATTCCTTTCAAAACAGTATAAGTTATGTTTGCAACTGTTATAATTAAAGGTAGGGGAGCTATCGCTAGGAGACATTTTACTATCGTTAACCGCAGCGGGGGCTTAATGGTAATGCGTCCGCTTCGCAGTGGGAGGTAGTGGATTCGATCCCCGACACCAAAGTCTTCAGAAATAAATGATACTAGTAGCTTCGTTGCTTGACGTTCAGCATATACAGGTTAGTGCAACAGGACTGCCAGGTTCGGCCCGTTGTCAGAACAATAATGTAGCTCCGCTTATTAGTTATTTTGAGCTAAGCTACTTCTCTTTAGTTATTAGGAATTACACGGTATAATATAGTGTAACTAAAAGAAACTTTAGATATATAATGCTAAACGGAACAACTGCGAGTCGGCGTGTTTATGACAGCCCTGATCAACTTTATTGTCCTTATCATAGGGGCGTCCGTGGCCGAGTGGTTAGAGTCTCTGACTTGCAATCACTTGACCCTCACCGCTGTAGGTTCTATCCCTCAGGGGCCTAGGACTCTTTATGTGAGGAAGCTATCCAGCTGGCTTGCGGAACGTCGGTGGTTCTACCCAGGTGCCCGCCCGTGCACGAAAATTGCCCGGAGCGGGCACCTGGGGTCTTCCTCGACCAGTGGAAGCTGGAAAGTCGCCATATGACCTTAGCTGTTGGTGCGACTATAAAATCCAATTCAATCAATCAATCAATGTCCTTATCATATTTTGAAAATCTGTTAATTTTAACACACATTATTTTCAAACAATATATTACGTATAACGTTTTGCTTCTAAAACCATACGCATATGACGTTGATCTACAAAGAACATACTATTCCTTTGCTGTTGACTCGAGGGTTTCTTTTATTTGTGTATCGAGTTTCGAGTTGAAAATAACTATACTGAGCAAAATAAATTTAGCACATAAATGCATGTCATTTCCATAGGCGAGATACAAATCCGTGTATATTCGGGGTCAATGATAAAGTGACATAGCTATGACCAATAATAATGCTACAAAGTCATGTGTTAAACAATGTCAATGATAAAGTGACATAGCTATGACCAATAATAATGCTACAAAGTCATGTGTTAAACAATGTCAACGATAAAGTGACATAGCTATGACCAATAATAATGCTACAAAGTCATGTGTTAAACAATGTCAACGATAAAGTGAAATAGCTATGACCAATAATAATGCTACAAAGTCATGTGTTAAACAATGTCAATGATAAAGTGACATAGCTATGACCAATAATAATGCTACAAAGTCATGTGTTAAACAATATCAACGATAAAGTGACATAGCTATGACCAATAATAATGCTACAAAGTCATGTGTTAAACAATGTCAACGATAAAGTGACATAGCTATGACCAATAATAATGCTACAAAGTCATGTGTTAAACAATGTCGATGATAAAAAATTAGGCAAATATGATGGGAACATACTTGTATAGGTTATCGAAAATCGTTCTCATTTCAATGGAAAGGGATGTTATTTTAAAATTACGAAATTTGGAAAGTTTTTGTTTGAGAATAACAATCGTTGTGAACACATTTCAGCGGTTTTTAAACAATGACAGAGTGGATAAGTCTTGTCAATGCAAAAAGTTTTTTCAAAGTAATACGTTTGTATAACGAAATAAGTTGTTTTTAATACATGGCAGTTAATTCTGATACTTTGCTTAGAAAATAATAAAATATTTTGTTAGCGTCAAACAATTATATCATTGTTTACATATTTAATTTATGCCCCTAAAAGGGCGTGCTAAACTTCTTTTGTTCAGGATTGTTTAGCCGACAGTATCGAGCTTCGAATTGAAAATATCGAGGTTGAGTAGATACAGTAGAGTTTCCAGTTGACACTATCGAGTTTCGAGTTGCGTTATCGAGTCGTGTTGACTTAATAGTCATTCTAAATGAAACGACCGACGGTCAACCTTTAGTAAATATCCAATTATATGCATATCTTCATGGTCAAAACCGCGTTTCTTTATCGTGTATTGAAAGAGGCGAAATAATACATAAGGCCAAACTACAATTCATACCTGCAGCAATACTTCATCAAGGTGTCGGCACCGTATGATCCGTCGGGAAGGGTGCCGCCGTGAGTATTAGCGTTATTCGTATTTTCGTCATCCCACTGGACAAAGCCTTCGACGAATCCTTGAAACGGTTTGATAAATATCATTGGAATCAATTTTCCGATATATTTTATTATATTTTTAATACTATTATTACGGGTGCTTGTTTCAACCAAGGTTTTCCAGCAATAAAACATGAGTATTTCTAACAAATGTACATACAGTACATACCATTTTAGTGTGGTAAATAACATTACCCAAGTTAGTCAGTTGAGAAGTAAATATTCTACAACCAAACTGGGACAGCAGAACATTAAGAAATCTCAAATAACTTCAGTTAGCCTCAAATGTTTGCTTTACAACTTTCAGGATGTCTCAATTTACGTTTGTCTAGCACAATAAAATCATATTCGGATAAAACGTCTGAAAAAAAACCCGTTTAAAGTTGAACTTTCTCTGAAAAATCAAAAAACCTTTGGCTGAAACAAGCGCCCCGCATAGAGACTAAATTGTTTCATTAAAACATCCAGTGGGTAATGCTAAAGTCCCTATCGTACAATCAACATGCACAGTTTACAACGTATGTACACTATTTCTAAACCTACTGACGACGAGGTATACATAGGCTGGGACCCAACCTCTCGTATCGTGCAAAAAAAACGCTTTTGGTTTACACGGAAAGATATACTCGTGATTTTTTGCATATCAATAGCAGAAACTGTACTCTATACGAAACCACTGTATGGATTAATGGTATTCTTTGCATTTCGTAACACCAACGCATTTTCTACGGAAGCCCATAAGTGATAAGAAAATATTGATATTCAAAGAAAAAAGGTGTACAAGTTTATATTTTAGCGATATGATTTTGTTTTGTACATAAATAAGACATATGCACGCCTAATTATATTCTGTTTATGCCGAATGCAATTTTCAATTATTTTATTTTAAATCAATAGCGGTTTAAGGATTGAAGATGGCGGGCAGATGGGTGGAGGGAGGGACGGGCATACACCTTTTGGCTAAAGCTTTCATGCACGTTGTTAATAACTTCTGTAAATTGTTTTCGGTTAAAAACCAACTTTACTGTGAAGTGTTATATCGTTAAGATGTCACTTTCTTACGAGCAAGACCGATTTTTTTCCTTTTCAGAATAGAATGCACATTTTGGGTAAAGCTTAGGTGCAGGCTTCTTTATCTTACTTTGGATTTTAACTAAAATTGCTGTGAAGCCTTATATCAAACAGACATCACTTCCTTCCTTACGATCAATGTGTACCTTTGCATTTTCTAAATAGAGTTATGGCCCCTGATTATCTACGAAAATACATTTTTGTGTTGAGTTTATGTTAATTAATCGAGTTTTGTTGAAAATTAAACAACATTTTGGGTGGACATTTTATATACAAATAGGATACCAGTATATGTTAATAATATTTATGATACATCAAATTGTTTTGCCATTTTGGAATAGATGTATGGCCCTTAATTTACTTAGAAAATATGGTTATTGCAACAACTATCTTGAATTGTGTAGGGTTTAAACCATATCGTTTAGTGTGAAGTCTTAATAACATTAACATACTGGCAGATATTTAGAATCCGTTCGATGGTAGCTTTTAGACTTCTTAATACAGTTATGGACCTTTAATTTACCTTGAAAATAGAATAGAAGTTACTGCAATTACTGTCTTATCAAATTGTAAACTTCCAAATTGGTTCACTATTTTGTCTAGTTTCGTTGGAAGGCGATTGAGCGACGTCATTGTTTGGGTATGACGTCTGACAGAGTATCTCCAAAACATCTTGAATACTATATAAATGATTTATTTGAAATTTGCGCTTTTGTTACGTATGATCATTAACTGTCCAACCAACATTGGTGTTTCTGTGACCTTGAGTTTCAATTCTAGGTTCTAACTGATTGAACAGGCAACTTCTGGTTAAGAAGTTTGTCAACGTTTCTCAAACACATCATGAACTTGAATATTTTCCTACGGTTTGTATCGCCTTGATCCATGGGACGCAATGTATTAAATAGTGTAATAGAATCATGTTTACAGTTTAAAACTATAAGTATCACTAAATGTGATCCATATCCTATTTCGAGTCAGAAACAAATTATGGTATAAAAGTCGAGAAGGAAATATAACATTCACAGAACACAATCAATCAACCTAACACACGTATTTGAAACAAAAACCAATCACAAGGATAGAAAAGATCAAAGTATGCGAAATGGCAAACTCAAACGGTTGAAATATGGGTACCTCCTTGGAATGGTCAGTGACAATATGGGTACCTCCTTGGAATGGTCAGTGACATAAAGGCTGCTGGGGTTAAACTCAGGTTCTAGAGTGCTCACTTCACTCTTACCCTATCTTCATTCCAATAAAATTCGACCAGTCAGGCTATAACCCCTTACAAACTAGGAAGTATGAATAGCAATTAGTAGGCAATATAAGTATAACACAAAATGATCATGTATATATGAATAGAAATTCCCAGAAAGCCACAAAGCAAATACTTGTCAGAAGCCAGGACAAAAAAAGAATGATTACGATCAGACAATATTAAATAAAAAACTAGGGCTATTTAGGTAGAAGCACATGCATTCATTACGATATATAGTATTGAAGGATAGAGATAGAGAGCAGAAGTAGGCCCTTTACTATATACATATACTATAACTATATTCTTTCTAGCCTTCTATATTATATATCGTAATAAATTCCTGTGAGTAGAAGTTATCATAGGGTTCAAAATCAGCCGGGTCATCGCAACATTAATTGTAAAGCATTGTGGCGAACTGTAAATGGGTCAACATCTAAACATGCAGTGCATTGCATAATGATAGGGTCATATCCTATTTTGCTATGTTTGTTAACAAGTTTAACACAGATTGTATGAATGTGATAATGACCAATAATCTTAAAAAGTCTGTACATATAGTCACCACAGTATTCACGTTGTGACAGACCTTGTAGCAGAAGTGTTCTGACAATACTTTAAGTAAATCAGGGTTATGATAATAAACCTTCGCAAAGGTTTGTCCGGATATAAAACTCAATGAAGCACTATTAAAGCTGGAGAAGATGAAAAGCAAAACAAACTTCCAACTATGGTATTCCTAATTTACAAAAACAGCCTTATAAAGCACACTTTCTTCCTATTTCTAGTGTCTGCACCACTACAGACATCTCCAAAGGTATAACGTCCTGTCTTACTGCCGCTGTAGATCACGTAACACAATATTGAGCTAAAGCTTATGCTAACTTTTGGATTAATATATTTTGGTCGTTATTACTTTCTTGAAAATGAATGCAGTAAACGTCACGCAAACCTTTTCAAATATAGGCTTATTGCTCTTATTCAATATTTATTTTAGTGAATAAACACTAATGTTTGCTCAGCATTATACTGCGGTAGAATAAAATGTATTCTTTGGCATATCACTCCGCCATTAAAACAATCAAAATGGACTCTACCATTATATCGCTTGTTCTTACCATCACTTTCTAAAAGTTCATAGCTCTAAACAGCCTACCTAAAATTAAAATACTAACCTAAATTCATCAAAAATGTCCAAAGTAAGCGGAGTTCCGTTCGATTGTTTACCACTCAGCACCACCCCATGGCATTAATGGTGTCAGGTCGCGGAGATGATTTCTGATAACCATTTAGATATTTTAGCTATGGTCATGTGACAAATTATGACGTAATCGCAGACTATTTTCTAAGACGTTGACAGAGTCACATGGTGATCCTGGTAAAGATTGGGTAATGATCACTGTTAAAAGGCTTATCAAAGAAGGTTGTCACCTTATTATTTTGCAACGCACTGCATGTTTAGTGGTTGACCCATTTACAGTTCACCGCTTTGCTTTCCACTTGATTGTGCGATCGCCGGAAAGATTGTGGACCTATGATGACGTCTACCTAAATCCTGAAAGGACGGTAACGTTCGATGGTTGTCTTTAATATTGTCTAGTCGTGCCCTTAACAGTGTCAACATTGAAATGATCTCTCTTGTCATAGAGTTGGCTTATTATTTCTCAGTTTCAATCGCGAGATGTAAATCGAGTAAAGAAGATATAGCAACTATGAGAAATATTAGCTTTTTTGAGGTGACGTTCTTTGGAAAGAAAGTATACGTAGTAAAGAAAAGAAAGGGTTGTAATTGTCCAATATATCATCCATATACAAAGAGGTATAATAAAAGGCTTCAATTACATCTGTCTAAGCGTATCTGGTAAAAGACTAAAAATGAAACCTCTAACATAACAAAACAAAAACAAATCTGCAACAAGAGTTGCACATTTCGTTCTCATTTGGGATTCCAACAATTTGTCTATAAACAGTAGTGTCATACTTAACTAGTTCCATATGTGTAAACAATATTATCTTATATGAATATAAATGCTTCGAAAACAACTACGTGACAAGTCCATATAGTGTAATTGTCTAAAACCCTTCAACTAAATATTAGTGAGAATCAGAACTCGTTTACTGTAGTTGCCGTGTACTCAGTCTGAAATTTAAATATTTGCAAACATCAAGGGCGATAACTTTGTAAACCACTGCTCAATTGTTCTCATTCTCAAACAAAACCGAGACCTTAATAATATTACCCCAAAAAGCATAGAAAATCAAATGCTATTTATTACAATCATCGTGAAAACAATCACGCTCCTTAGTCAGAGGACGATATCCTCTTTGTTCAATTAGAATATTACACAGTAATTGATGATATTTCAAAGGAAAGTAGGAAACAATCAGACGATGGAATTATTCGACAATTTAGAGCAATAACTTGATACTCGTCTAACCTGTCTGAAATCCGTTTGATATAAAGCTACACGCCAAACTGTGTGAAAATCGAAACCAATTTATTTAATGTATTGTGTACGAAAGCTGAATTTGCATTTTTGCAATAATCAAGGGCAATAACTCAGTAAGGCAGGTGTCAATTCTGCTCATTGTCATCTTGTCAAAGTTCATATTCATATAAAGTCTCACAATAAATAATGTGAAGATCGGAATCCGTTTACTAAAGTAATGTTTGTACTCAAGCTAAAATGTGCCTATTCTTTCAATAACCAAGGGTAATAACTCTTTAAAGCAAGTGTCAGTTTTACTCAGTATTGAACTTGTCAAAGGCCTTGTAGGTATAAGGTCTAACACCATACAACATTTAGTGGAAATCGGAAACCGTTTACTGCAGTTATTGTGAACACAAGAAATTTGCATTATCCCTGGCACAGGACAAAACAAAATTCATAAAAGGTCTATAACTCTTGTTAAAATTAGTAAAGTGTAACATAATCAGGTCTTGATTCTGTAGTTTGATATTTCATATACACATATAGGTTTCAAATACTGGAACTGTATTTGCCTAAAAGGACGTGTGCAAATTTCTTTATTTTCCTTTGAATGTTTGTTCAGCGATTTTCATATATTGGCTTGGTACGAATGGGTTAACGTAGATATCGCGATGCTTTTACGAAATGCAAAGTATGCCAGAAGTCCATACAGTGGTTTCATATGTACAAGACCCCATCTGTTAATATTTAAAAAATCAGAAGTATATCTTTCCGGGTAAACGTTTTTGTTTTTTTCAGGCTTGGGTCCCCGCCTAACACTTGTGAAAAATATACAAAATCAAAAGAAACTAATCTATAAGTGCACCTCTAAAGGCGCCCATCGAACGAAGTCTATAAGATACTACAAAACTGCGTCTTTCTCGCTAAAACTATGCATATTTCCGATAAGAACTAATTGGCACTGCTGTTATCAGAAATATGCATTTGTATTTTTTTCACAAATTGTGTATTGCTGTACAATTGTGTTTTGTGTTTTATGTTTTATGTTTATAACTCTCTGACGAAGCCGTAAAGGCGAAAACCGGTTTAGAGTATTAAGTTGTAAAGCACTGTCGAATAATAATCCTCCATACCATATATATATATATAAACGGCTTTAACCAGCCATGCTATATATAAACCCCAATACTGGAGCGTCAAATTAAGAGTTACCAACTCATAATTCAGTTTGCGCATATTTAATTACGGATATTTTATGAACCCGTAAACAAACCTATACTTTTAATCAGCATATATACATTCTGATATAACCTGAACACCTGGATAGAGTTTTGATAACGTTGTGAAATGTAATTTTGCCATTATTTGGCGGTTTAATTTCTTTAAATAAATTTGAATTAACGTGTCAAACCTATGCTAAAAAGTTGACCTTTCACAAAGAGATAATGTAAGAAGCGTCTAGATCCAGCTATGACCAGGTTGGTACCTGTGCTTGTTTTAGCTTTAAGTATTGTACAGAGTACCTTGCCAGGAAATAAAAACTGAAGTTAATCCCTTAGCTAACTACAAGCCAAAAAGGCTATTACTTACGTCAGTTAACAGGTTGGGTCACTATAGATATGGATGTGCCAAGGTTCTCTCGATTCGGCAATTTACAAGCCTTTCTGTACTATATTAATAATTCCGAAATAGTAAACAAAACAAAATATACCTGTAGGACAGCTTTTAAATTTAAATATGCAGTAATCCCCGCTAGGCCAGTCCATTGAAAACTGGTTTACCACATCAGACTTGGTGCAGAATCGTAGCAACAAATGTGTCGTAGTTAGATTCGCTGTCAACCGGAAATACATAATTATTACTACAATGTATATAACGACGGATTTTGTCCTGTGTAATGAACGAAGCATTATTAATTAGGGGTTAAGTATGGTCCGTGAAATTATTATATTAGTAGAATATAACAATCTATCCCAGAGAGAATCAGATAAGAACTAAGTGAAGAAACATTATGGGTCTACAGACATTCAGCATTTTCTCAACATTGACTCTGTCAACTTAAAGAAAGTAGGGCCAGCGGTTAGGTCACGTGCTTATTCAAAAAACGTTATGACGACGTTTATAATAACTCCTTTGGCGTGATCCGCAAACATAAAACATAGACCTATATTCAATATTTTCAAATTGTTTTTCTATGCGTTAACTTTTTTTTAGTAATTTTCTGCTATCGAGCTTCAGTTTGAAATGTTTACATATGCGTATCGATTGAGGTGACTTAAGTACGTATTATGGCTATTGGTACTTTGCGAAACGGAACGGAACGAAACGAAACGGAACGAGGGGCACAATATGGGGGAATTAAAAAATTAAATTTAAATTTTAAAAATCAATATATAATAGTAAAATACACGAACCCTGTATAAACATCAGTTGTCGAATGATGTATAATGTCCGAAGAAACTCATGATGCGCAAAACATCAAGTATATAACGTGTTAAAATCTTGTTTCGTTCCGTTACGCAAAGTACCATTACCCACACGGGTATTGGTATTTTGCGAAACGGAACGAAACAAAAATTTAAATGGGTAAGATATATCGTTGAAAAGGAATAAAACCCTATCTTTTCTTTGATATACATTCATAGTAGTTAAAAGCATAACACTGCATGACTATAAATGCATACATCACACTAGTATTTGGACCAGAGCAACCTTATATGATGTACCGGATATATATAAAGTCTTGTAAACATATTAAGCTGTCGAATGATGTATAATGTCTGATGAAACTCATGATACGCAAAACCAAAATATAAAGAAATGAAATATATTTTGTATTGTTTCGTTCCGTTACGCAAAGTACCAATACACACACTGGTATTGGTACTTTGCGAAACGGAACGAAACGAGAAAACTTTTATTTATTTACATGAAATATGTCAGGAATTCATATTTAATAATCGTTTATGTTTGCATGTACGTAACAATAGTGCTCGAGCTTGGATCTGCAAGTCGTTATTTTTCAAGTAATTGGCGACAGCTTAACAAAGCCATAACCGGAAATTACTGGTACCAAGTAACACACTATAACAATGTACATACCTGCGTACCTTACCTTCATATATACATGTACCTTCATAAGATACCTCGACATGCAATAGAGCTGGATATATCGAATAATCATTGATGGCTGTATATATGTATGTATAATTGCCGAGCCTGGATCTGTAAGTCGCCTTTTTTATGTTTTGAGATTATAGGAAAATTTGTATGTTTGTGAAGGGAATACATTTTGCACATTTTCTTGCATGTAACTGCGTGTAATAAAATTTGATTCTCCTTCTAACTATTTTTTTAAATTTGTTGTCGGCATCTTCAATTACATAAAACACATATGTAACCTTTTCGCTCTCGTTTCGTTCCGTTTCGCAAAGTACCAATACCTGTGTTAGTATTGGTACTTTGCGAAACGGAACGAAACGAGAGAACTTTAATTTATTTACATAAAATATTTCAGGAATTCATATCTAGTAATCGTTTATGCTTGCATGTACAATGATGGCTGTAGTGGTCAGCATCTTCAATTACATAATACATATTAGCCTTTTCTCTCTCGTTTCGTTCCGTTTCGCAAAGTACCAATACCCACACAGGTATTGGTACTTTGCGAAACGGAACGAAACGAGAGAATTTTAATGTATTTACATAAAATATTTCAGGAATTCATATCTAACTAGAACTATCACCACTGTGATGAGAATACCCCCGTTCGCACAAAAGGGGCCATAACTCCGCCAAATATTCGTATAGTGTAATCAAAATCGCACTTCACTTGTATTTCATCATAATACATGTGTACCAAAAATAAATTCAATCCATTAACCCATTAAAGAGTTATCGAAGTGCACGAACGGACGGACAAACGATCGAATGTCCAATGTGACTCCTATATACTCCCTCCTAAACTTCGTTTACGGGGGTATAATAATCGTTTATGCTTGCATGTACAATTTAATGGTTGTAGTTGTCAGCATCTTCAATTACATAATACATTGCGGTACTTTGCGAAACGGAACGAAACGAGAGAATTTTAATATATTTACATGACATTTTTCAGGTATCTGATAATCGTTTATGCTTGCCTGTACAATAATGGTTGAGCCTGGATCTGTAAGTCGTTGTTTTTCAAGTAATTGACGACAGCTTAACAAAGCCATAACCGGAAATTACTGGTACCATGCAACACACTGTAACCATGTACATACACACGTACCTTCATATATAATGTACATGTACAATTCATAAGATACCTCGGCATGCAATAGATCATGCACATATCGAATAATCATTTATGGTTGTATGTATGTATAATTGCCGAGCCTGGATCTGCAAGTCGCCTTTTTATGTTTAGAGATGCTAGGAGAATTTGTATGTTTTTGAAGGGAATACTTTTTGCATATTTCCTTGCATGTTACTGCGTGATATTAAATTTGATTCTCCTTCTATCTATTTTGTTTAATTTGTAGTTGTCAGCATCTTCAATTACATAATACAGACATATATATGATATATAAAACAAAATTAGCCTTTCCTCTCTCGTTTCGTTCCGTTTCGCAAAGTACCAATACCCACACAGGTATTGGTACTTTGCGAAACGGAACGAAACGAGAGAATTTTAATTTATTTACATGAAATATTTCATGTTTGTATAATTGTCGAGCTTGGATCAGCAAGTTATCTTTTTATGTGTGGCAATTACAGACTTTGTATGTTCGTGAAGGGAACACTTTTCATATATTTGCTTGCATCCTTTCATATGTAACTGCGTGTAAAGCAATTTGTACCATAACTGAAGCATTTTACTGTTGAAACAAAGCTAGGATATATACAATACCACAATAGTGTTAATGAGGTATAACAAGGGGCGGGCTTGTCTATGTGCTACAACTGAGTGCGTCTATCTAATAATTGCACTGTTTTACTACATGTATATTGATTTTATTTCGAATTTTACATTTTTTTAAATAAACAGCGTTGCCATACTGGACTGTTTTAGAACATGAAAATGAGCAAATGTGTATTTGTATTGTACCATAATAAAAAAAACTTCGGATGATTTCTCAATGGAAGTTGACAGTATAGTGTTTTGGGTTGCATTATGACATGGACATGAACCAAAAAATATAAATGGACATCGACCTTCCATTTGCCATACTGGACTGTTTAGGACATGAAAATGAGTAAATGATTATTTGTAGTGTACTATAATAAAAAAAACTTTGGATGATTTCCCAATGATTAATTGACGGTACAGTGTTTTGGGTTGCATTAGGACATGGACATGAGCCAAACAATATATATGGAAATCGACCTTACATTTGAAAAACTTTACTACCTTCTATTTAAGTTTCCCAGATTTTGGAAATAAAAGTAATTAAAAAGTATTTAATTCTAAAAAAAACACAAAATTAAATAAATTAAAACTAAGATTCTTACTACCTACTAACTCACTGTAATACATGCATTTTAATAGCCACCTGTTCATGCTGTTGTGAAATTTAATCTAGATCATATTTCATATTTCCAGACACATGTACTGTGTGACCTTGATAAAAACAGAACAGGGTTGTACCTGTCTTGGTTTGTTGTACTATTTGACCTTTTCAATAATTTTAGGGATTCTATTGGCTTATTGTACAAAACATATATCTCTAGCATTTTCATCGGTATACAAATTGTACCATATTCATCCATATTAGAGTCAATCTTATGAGAAATTCAAAGTTGAGACAAGCATTCCAGTTAGTACTTTTTGCCCAGATTTCAGCGAATTGCCCTGGTTTCCCCTAATCCATGCATGTAATTATATGACCATTTAATTGACATTAGTTAATCAAAAGCTGTTTATTCAGACAAGGTGCAAATTGATACGATCAGTGGCAATGCCTCACCTAACTATGGTCTACCTCACCTAACTATGGTCTAAGAAACTACTGCATGGCTATCCTATCTGCAGATATAAGACTGACCAGATACATGATTTTATAATTTATTTATTCACTTGTTGAAAGATTCAAACAATGATACACATTTGTTTTTGATTTTGTTTTATTCTTTATGAACACAGCACTGTGTTTAAAAGTAATCTTTATATCATAAATTTATCTTAAGGCAGCATAAAGTTACTGGAATATTATAGCTGTAAAAAATATAAAAAGGTTTTATGGATAAAAAACTTTAAGCACATGGTATAAAGTTTTATGGTACATCCAACTTCTTTTGCACGAACACCTTTTGGTCCTTATAAAATCCCTATCTTCATAAGGTATACAATGAATGTGATTGTTTTGAATAATAAAACAAACATGTAAAACTGTATTTTATAGAATTTCCATACTTTACTTAGTCAACTGCTTAGTAAGATATGCAGTAATGCAATTTTAAATGGGATCAAAAACCAGACAAATTAAACAGAAAAATATTATGTCAAAATTATAACAATGGTGGCCTTAAAATGATTGATTTAAAAAAAAAGTTTTATCTTTAAAGGCAAGCTGGGTAATGCGTTTTTTAGACAAAGACAATAATGGACAATGGAAAAAAATATATTTAAACAAACTAAAAAACTATGGAGGGGAACTTTTATTCGAATGCAACTGTACTAAAAATGAAATAACCAACATGCTTAAAAATTATACATTTCTATTTGATATTTTAACATCATGGTTAACAATTAAAACAGCAGGTGTTGATCCTTCTGTAATAGATATTAAAACAGAGATTGTCTGGAACAATTTTTTTTTTTAAAACTGCAAACAAAACATTTTTCTTTAAAACATAGTTTGAACGCGGTATGTACATGACTTTTACAACCCTCAAACAAGGCAATGGTACATTTTTATAGATCTTCTAAAGATATATAACTTAAAACAATGAGACTTTTTAAATTTTATATGTCTTTAATATCCTGTCTACGCACAACATGCAAACAGAATATGGACGCCCAATTTAACGTTGCAAATAATAAGAACAGCAAAACTATTTTTGATAAAATTACGAAAAAACAAAACAAGCAAATAAATTTTTATACTCACAACAACTAAACAATGATAACCCGAAACCATAGTATCTCAAGAAATCGCTCTTATGAACGATAAACTTCAAAAATTTGAAAATAAATGGAAATTATGTAATAGATACAGTCTGGTCTCAGCGAGTTGGCTTATTTAAACACCGAGATGGGCGTAGCCCATCGAGGTGTTTAAATAACCAACGAGCTGAGACAGACTCTATCTTTTTTGTAGCATGGTGTACCTAGTAACACTGTGACGTCATAGTGACCGTACTCTAAATTCCAATATCCGGTAGTTGTAGTACGGTGTAGCCACGCCCCTTTAGTTAACCTAAATTAAACGATTTAATGCTCTGCATTCATCAAAAGAAATGTCACCGACCATGCTACAAGTAATAGATAGAGTCTGGTCTCAGCGAGTTGTCTTATTTAAACACCGAGGTGGGCGTAGCCCATCGAGGTGTTTAAATAACCAACGAGCTGAGACAGACTCTATCTTTTTTGTAGCATGGTATACTTAGTAACACTGTGACGTCATAATGACCGTACTCTAAATTCCAATATCCGGTAGTTGTAGTACGGTTTAGCCACGCCCCTTTAGTTACCCTAAATTAAACGATTTAATGCATTCATCAAAGGAAATGTCACAGACCATGCTACAATGTATTTGAATGGGCATGTAATGTTTATTTGAAAGGTCATTAAATTGCTTGTATGGGTGGTCATGAAAGGTCATTAAATTGCTTGTATGGGTGGTCATGAAATCCTGAAATATTCTTATATACCACATTCTTGAGTAATGTCACAGACATTTAAAGAAAGGTGAAGTAAATATAAGGGGCCATAACTTTAGTAAAATAAGGCTAGGTGGATGCAGACTTGATCCTGACTTACCAACTTTCATTGTCCAACTTAGCATGAGAGAGAGACAGATTTGCAGAAAAGTGTTTTTATGAAGGTGGAAAAAGGTGGAAAAATATAAGGGGCGATAACTGCCGAAAAATTAGATTAGATGACAACGAAACAATTAGGTTGGATAAAAAAGAGTTGAAGTTGAAGTTGAGCTGTAGTATTGATGTGGAACGTAAACCAAATTTCAAATAATAGTTGGGGACATATTTTGTGAGTAATGAAAGGGTTGTAACTCCCCACAAAATTCACCAAACATATTGAAACTAGAAGTTGATATGTAACTGTTGATAATAAAGGAATTTATCACATTTAAATTCAATAGGTGAAAGCACAGGGAAAAATATCTGAAAACTGTATATATGGACCAATATTTCTTAGTAAAATCGGGCAGTAACTCCTCCAATAATTCATCAAACATATTGAAACTCAAACTTGAACTGTAACTCTACAATATAAAGCTCCATACCAATTTTGATAATCAATAGATGAATGCATGATGAAACAAAGTCCGGAAACTGTATGCGGATATTCTAAGACGAATAAGGGCAATAACTCGTACAAAAATTCCCAAAATGGATTGAAACTGAAACTTGATGGGGTACTAGATCAAAGGTCAATGTCACAGAGATCAGAACATGGCAAACGGTTTCCAATCAATAACTTCATAACCATTTATCCTAGAACCTTAAAACTTCACAGGATGATGGGATTTACAGAGTAGATGACCCTTATCGTATTTAGAGTAAATTGGGCTAAGGTCAAGGTCACAGAGATCTGAAAATGGAAAACAGTTTCCGATCAATAACTTGAGAACCACTAGACCCAGAATGTTGAAAACATCATAGGATGATTGGACATGCAAAGTAGATGACCCTTATTGATTTTGGGTTCAGTCGATCAAGGGTCAATGTCAAAGGGGCCTGAACACGGAAAACAGTTTCTGATCAATTACTTGAGAACTACTTGATCCAGAATGTTGGATGATTGGACATGCCAAGTAGGTGATCCCTATTGTAGCCAACCATCAGTGTCTCTTTTGACTTTCGCTCCTGTTTCCTATTGACTTTCGCTCCTGTCCCGTATTGACTTCTTGCCTATTAATACGACTATGCATTGGGGAAGACAGGCGCTTCTTCTAGTTGTACATGCAACATAAACGATTATAAGATAAGAATTCCTGAAATGTTTCATGTAAATCAATTAAAGTTTTCTCGTTTCGTTCCGTTTCGCAAAGTACCAATACCCGTGTGGGTATTGGTACTTTGCGAAACGGAACGAAACGAGAGAGAGAAAGCTAATTTGAATATTATATAATATAATGTATTATGTAATTCAAAATCCTGACAACTAAAAATTAAAAAAAAAAGTTAGGAGAATCAAATTGCATTGCACACATTTACGTGCAAGGATGCAAGAATGCAAGGAACTATGCGAAAAGTATTCCCTTCACGAACATACAAATTCTCCTGTAATCTTCACACATAAAAAGATAACTTGCAGATCCAAGCTCGACAGTTATACAACCATGCACACACAAACGATTATTAGATACGAATTCCTGAAATATTTCATGTAAATATATTAAATTTTTCTCGTTCCGTTTCATTTCGCAAAGTACCAATACCTACACAGGTATTGGTACTTTGCGAAATGAAACGGAACGAGAAAAATTTAATATATTTACATGAAATATTTCAGGAATTCGTATCTAGTAATCGTTTGTGTGTACATGGTTGTATAACTGTCGAGCTTGGATCTGCAAGTTATCTTTTTATGTGTGAAGATTACAGGAGAATTTGTATATGTATTATCATTATGTAATTCAAGATGCTGACAAGTAAGAATTAAAAAATAAATAGAAGGATAATCAAATTTCATTACAAGCAGTAACATGCAAGGAAATATGCGAAACGTATTCCCTTCACGAACATACAAATTCTCATGTAATCTTCACACATAAAAAGATAACTTGCAGATCCAAGCTCGACAGTTATACAAACATAATCACATAAACGATTATAAGATACGAATTCCTGAAATATTTCATGTAAATAAATTAAAATTCTCTCGTTTCGTTCCGTTTCGCAAAGTACCAATACCTGTGTGGGTATTGGTACTTTGCGAAACGTAACGAAACGAGATAGGGAAAGCTAATTTGGTTATATGTATTATGTAATTCAAGATGCTGACAAGTAAGAATTAAAACAAAAATAGAAGGAGAATCAAATTTCATTACAAGCAGTTACATGTAAGGAAATATGCGAAAAGTATTCCCTTCACGAACATACAAATTCTCCTGTAATCTTCACACATAAAAAGATAACTTGCAGACCCAAGCTCGACAGTTATACAAACATGCACACATTTAATGATTATCCGATATTCCTGAAAATTTCATGTCAATAAATTAAAATTATCTCGTTTCGTTCCGTTTCGCAAAGTACCAATACCTGTGTGGGTATTGGTACTTTGCGAAACGGAACGAAACGAGATAGGGAAAGCTAATTTGGTTATATGTATTATGTAATTCAAGATGCTGACAAGTAAGAATTAAAAACAAAATAGAAGGAGAATCAAATTTCATTACAAGCAGTTACATGTAAGGAAATATGCGAAAAGTATTCCCTTCACGAACATACAAATTCTCCTGTAATCTTCACACATAAAAAGATAACTGGCAGATCCAAGCTCGACAGTTATACAAACATGCACACATTTAATGATTATCCGATATTCCTGAAAATTTCATGTCAATAAATTAAAATTCTCTCGTTTCGTTCCGTTTCGCAAATTACCAATACCTGTGTGGGTATTGGTACTTTGCGAAACGGAACGAAACGAGATAGGGAAAGCTAATTTGGTTATATGTATTATGTTTCATTACAAGCAGTTACATGCAAGGAAATATGCGAAAAGTATTCCCTTCACGAAGATACAAATTCTCATGTAATCTTCACACATAAAAAGATAACTTGCAGATCCAAGCTCAATAGTAATACAAACATGTACACATAAATGATTATCCGACATTCTTGAAAAATGTCATGTAAATATATTAAAAATTCTCTCGTTTCGTTCCGTTTCGCAAAGTACCAATACCTGTGTGAGTATTGGTACTTTGCGAAACGGAACGAAACGAGATAGGAAAAAGCTAATGTGGTTATATACGTATGTATTATGTAATTCAAGATGCTGACAAGTAAGAATTTAAAAAAATAGAAGGAGAATCAAATTTCAATACAATCAGTTACATGCAAAGAAATATGCGAAAAGTATTCCCTTCACAAAGATACAAATTCTCCAGTAATCTTCACACATAAAAAGATAACTTGCAGATCCAAGCTTGACAGTTATACAAACATGCACACATAAATGATTATCCGATATTCCTGAAATATTTCATGTCAATACATTAAAATTCTCACGTTTCGTTCCGTTTCGCAAGGTACCAATACCTGTGTGGGTATTGGTACTTTGCGAAACGGAACGAAACGAGATAGGGTAAGCTAATTTGGTTATATGTATTATGTAATTCAAGATGCTGACAAGTAAGAATTAAAATTAATAGAAGGAGAATCAAATTTCATTACAAGCAGTTACATGCAAAGAAATATATTGCGAAAAGTATTTCCTTCACGAACATACAAATTATCCTGTAATCTTTACACATAAAAATGTAACTTGCAGATCCAAGCTCGACGGTAATACAAACATGTACACATAAATGAGTATCCGATATTCCTGAAATATTTCATGTTAATAAATTAAAATTCTCTCGTTTCGTTCCGTTTCGCAAAGTACCAATACCTGTGTATGTATTGGTACTTTGCGAAACGGAACGAAACGAGAGAGGAAAGGCTAATTTTGTTATATATATGTATAAGTAATTAAAGATGTTGACAACTACAAATTAAAAAACAAATAGGTTGAATTAAGTAGAATCAAATTTAATAACACCCAGTTACATGCAAGGAAATATGCAAAACGTATTCCCTTCACAAACATACACATTCTCCTATCATCTCTAAACATAAAAAGACGACTTGCAGATCCAGGCTCGGCAATTATACATACATACAACCATAAATTATTATTCGATATGTGCGGCTCTATTGCATGTCGAGGTATCTTATGAAGGTACATGCATCTATGAATGTACGTATGCATGTACATGGATACGGTGTGTTGCATGGTACCAGTAATTTCCGACTATGGCTTTGTTAAGCCGTCGCGAATTGCTTGAAAAAAAAACGACTTACAGATCCAGTCTCAACCATTACTGTACATGCAAGCATAAACGATTATTAGATATGAATTCCTGAAATATTTCATGTAAATATATTAAAATTTTCTCGTTCCGTTTCGTTTCGCAAAGTACCAATACCCGTGTGGGTATTGGTACTTTGCGTAACGAAACGAAACAAGACAAAGTCTATTTCATTTATTTGTGTTTTGATTTTGCGTATCATGAGTTTCAATCAGACATTATACATCATTTGACAGCTTATGTTTACAAGACTTTATATATACCCGGGACATCATATAGCCTAAGGAATGCTCTGGTCCAACTTCGTACTAGTTTGCTTGTTAGCAGATGTATGCATTTATAATCATACAGTGTTATGCTCTTAACTACTATGAATTTATTTCAAAGAAAAGGTAGGGTTTTATTCTTTTTCACCGATATATCTAACCCTTTTTAATTTTTGTTTCGTTCCGTTTCGCAAAATACCAATACCCGTGTGGGTAATGGTACTTTGCGTAACGGAACGAAACAAGATTTTAACACGTTATATACTTGATGTTTTGCGCATCATGAGTTTCTTCGGACATTATACATCATTCGACAACTGATGTTTATACAGGGTTCGTGTATTTTACTATTATATATTGATTTTTAAAATTTAAATTTAATTTTTTAATTCCCCCATATTGTGCCCCTCGTTCCGTTTCGTTTCGTTCCGTTCCGTTTCGCAAAGTACCAATAGCCCGTATTATCATTTAGTAGTAAAATAGTCCCGATTAAAACTAAATTGTTTTCATGCCTTATTTCAAATCTTGCAACATCTAATTTGCAGATATTCTGAAAAAAATCATACTTACACGAGAACTAAATATGTTTCAGGCAAAAATATTCCAATTTAACAGGTTTTACCAAAGTCTTGCAATTTAGTAGTATAAGAGGTATATGTGTATGTAAGGAACGATAACTCTGCGTGGAGATTAGTGATAATCAGCGCTTTTTTAAGTGTTTTTTTCGTCGGTGTCCGAATGCACAATCTGTTCCCGGCATACCTATCCATCGGATATTGCCGGTTACCATCTTTCATTTTGTCGGTACTCCGATGTAGCCATATATTACCAATATCCGTTTACATATTTATGGTTGCAAATTGTAACGCTACCATAATATGTACACTTAGTAACATTCGGAAACTCTCCGTATTTGTCTATGAAGCTAATATAGGAAGCTATATTTTTTATTACTTGTTTTGAAAGACCTATCTTAGTTTTATCAAAAAACATACATAAGCCATACATTGAGTATGTTTTGTAAAAGCTGTTTGGGTCGGATGGTGCTGACCCACCTACTTGCATGTAGAAACATGAGGAAAATGTAAAATATACTTCTTTTTTTGATTATGCAACACATTATGAATACATTGCACAAATGTATGATTTAACCTTTATAAGTACTCTTCAAAAGTTGAATGTTAATTTTTTAGCAAGATTTTTTGGTTTGTTTACCTTGTCAACCAATCAAAATTAAGAGATTCTGTGTAATAGACCGAATTTAACCTGGAACTTTTTCCCTGCCCACTGATTGGTTGGTAATTGGTGTAGTCTGATCATTTTGTTCTTTTATCACTAATAGCGTGGTCGCAAACATTTAAAAGTGATATGTACCATCTAAGTGATTTGGTGTCCAGCTGCTATCCGGAGTCTGTGTCTCCATGTTTTGGTTTAGCCATCCTTCCAACCAGCGTCCACTATTGACAGGACAGCCCGCTTTGGACTTTGGTAGTCCGTAAGTACCGCTAGGCCAAACAACTGGTACAGCTAGAGGACCTCCTGTTGAAGAAATATTAGACGATATTGTTAGAGTATAGTATTGCCAAGAAGGTTCTTCATAATTATTAAATAAAATGCAGTATGTTTTTACGAATGTGCTGAAAATGACGTAAAACACCATTTAACCAAACAACCATGATACGAAATGAAGTCTCTATATTAGTTTTTTGCTTTTAAAAATGCTATAAACAAATATCTGAATGTTGAGATAGAACATGGGAAAACATCGTTTAACTCACGTATATAAGTCTTTGTTTCTTAACGTGTCTTACGGATGGCATACCATACTGGTTCTACCCAGAAAAAAGTGTGTGGTCTGCGTCTACCGCGAAAAGTCGATCGTCACATATAACCTAACATTTTCTGAATATGACGTAACACACCACTCAACCAGTCTTCGTTACGTTTCATTCATCCAGTTCAACTACTTCCAAATTAATGGCATTTTCTTTTGCTTTCCAAAAATGTAGATAAAAATCCTTTATTCTGCAAAAGATGTTTTACGAGGGTCTTTCAAGATCAAGTGAAAACTGACGTTTTGATCTCTTGATATTGAATCACTCTAGTCGTTTACATGGTTTGTAGAACATAATTATAATACCCGTTGGGACCTCAGCTCCTTTTAAAACGGCATAGTCTCCGAGCGCTTGTAGCAGGTTCTGTCTTCTAGTTTCTAGGGTCCGCGAGATGTTAGCCGGGCATAGTCCATTCGAGAACTCCAGGTATCTCCAGAATTTAGAGGTAAAAGCAACATCTATTGACGTAAGGGTGATTCCAATGGGTTCCAAAGAGGATGCACTTCCGGTCTTGAGGGTATCGAACGAGGACGCTATAGGGTCAGCATATTCGTGTCGTACTTTGAATGAGTTTAGGTCGACTACGTATGAGGAGGCAGAACCTAGAAGTGCACCGCCGATACTGACATCATGTGGTACCTACATAGGTAAATAAAGAAATATGTAATTTAATTCAACAATCGGCCCAGCGGTGGACCGGCCGCCGATACTGACATTATGTGGTACCTATATAGGTAAATGAATAAATATGTCATTTAATTCAACAATTGGCCCAGCAGTGGACCGGCCGCCGATACTGACATCATGTGATACATATATGGGTAAATCAATCAATCTGTCATTTACTTCCACAATCAGACTAGCAGTGGCCGGCCGCCTGTGGTACCTATATACTAGTAGGCAAATAAATAAATATGTCATTTAATTCAACAATCGATCCAGCAGTGGACCGGCCGCCGATACTGACATCATGTGATACCTATATAGGTAAATAAATAAATCTGTCATTTAATTCAACAATCACCATAGCAGTGGCCGGCCGCCTGTGGTACCTATATACTAGTAGGTAAATAAATCAATCTGTCATTTAATTCAACAATCGGCCCAGCAGTGGATCGGCCGCCGATACTGACATCATGTGGTACCTATATAGGGTAATAAATCAATCTGTCATTTAATTCAACAATCGGCCCAGCAGTGGCCGGCCGCCTGTGGTACCTATATACTAGTAGGTAAATAAATCAATCCGTCATTTAATTCAACAATCGGCCCAGCAGTGGATCGGCCGCCGATACTGACATCATGTGGTACCTATATAGGTAAATAAATAAATATGTCATTTAATTCAACAATCGGCCCAGCAGTGGACCGGCCGCCGATACTGACATCATGTGGTACCTATATAGGTAAATAAATACATCTGTCATTTAATTCAACAATCAGCCAAGCAGTGGACCGGTCACCGATACTGACAACATGTGGTACATATATAGGTAAATAAATACATCTGTATTTAATTCAACAATCGGTCCAGCAGTGGACCGGCCGCCGATACTGACACCATGTGGTACTTATATAGGTAAATAAATCAATCTGTCATTTAATTCAACAATCAGCCAAGCAGTGGACCGGTCACCGATACTGACAACATGTGGTACATATATAGGTAAATAAATACATCTGTATTTAATTCAACAATCGGTCCAGCAGACTTATCCATACTACCACCACCAACCCTTATTTTACCAGTAAAACACATAGAGAATATTATCTCCGTATATTTTGCTGTCAAGTTTATTAGGCGAGGCTTCGAAAACCAAAAATGGTCAATTTTGTTTGCATTTTCGTACATTTTTTTTTAAAGTCGGTTGAAAAATAAATATTTGTGTACCAAAACACTTTTTTTGGTTGTGTAAAACATATAAAAATACTAGTACTCTCCCAAGAGGTACTCTAACAACAATACTACTGTCTGGGACACGTGGATTTGAAGAATGTTTCTCTTTTAAACAATTGCTTATAGTAAAACCTATACAAAGTTAGAAATATCATAATTAAAACTGATTTAGAATGTTAGTATATTGTACAAAATTTGATATTATGTAATGTTTGTTACTGCCCTTGACCTCTGCAATTGAAATTATTTGTGTATTTGTATACTCATGGACCAAATGGTCTACTGTATTTGTTGAATAAACTATATGATAAATTAAACTATAAAAAAATAATGCAGGTATTGCATAAGGTTATTAATTTTAACAATGGTTAAAATGCTGATTTAAGGTGGGAGTTGACATGCGTTAAATTTTAATATATGTTCATACATGTTCTACAAACTATTGTTTCATTATTCACAGATTTTAAACTACCTTAAATCAGCATTTCAACCACTGTTAACATTTTCTTAAATAAAACACAGATGTTAACGTTTGTATGTTCTCCAGTTATTATTTTCCCTCCCAGTAGTCCTTTCTTCTCTTTTGTAACTTCTTCTACTCTTTTGTAACTTCTTCTACTCTTTTGTAACTTCTTTACCTCTACATTAGGAGCTCGACTTGTCAACATTTATGGGAAAGTGTTGAATCTTACGACGTGCGGGAGGTATACAGTATTGGTTTTGCCTAGGAAAATGGGGTGGTCTGCCTCTATCACAAAATTAATCGACCGTCATATTTGGTCAAACATGTGCTAAAATGTGGTAAACACCATTAAAACAAACAAACAAACAAACAAAGCTTCTACATATTAAGACCTAACCATCGGATGCTTTTAAAAGCCAACTTGTTTCTTTTTTTATGCCGTTTTATGAAGTCAGATAACGTTACGTTCAATAAACGCCGAGTTATTCCGCATGCTTTTGCTTTATCAAACACTGCCTGATAAGGCAAAATGTATTAGGCCTCTCTTCATTATTCACTGAGACACGTGCATATCTGTGTGATAAAAATAAATAACATTTCAAAAAAGTCCTTTCTTTAGCTAAAATAATAAGTCTCATTTTTATTACATAATTATTTTTTGGTACTTTTGCACATCTGTATTGGCAGTATGTATTTTAAGGAATTTAAACACATAAGCAATATAGATAGATAACATGATTATAGCTTTTGTAAACATTAGTTCACTACAAAAGGTAACAATCAAGTTTTTGAAACCTTAAAAGATCCGGAAGCAATTTTTGGATAGAAAGGAAATTATTCTGTTCACATATTTGATGTTAGCATGTCTTTAGTTATTGGAAAGTTCAAACAGTCTTAAATACTTGCCTGTTCAATTTATAGAGGATCTTACATGAGTACTCATTTGGCAAAATGATATAATGCGAGGCTCTTGCCGAGTATTATATAATTTTTGCTAACGAGTTTAATTATTTTCAATAATGAATGAGAACGAATGTTAGATTCTATTTATCACATAACTCACATATCGACTTTTATTGCATTTTGCCTGTCGCTTTAACACGCGAAACCGACATAAACCGTGGGAATTGGATCATATAGTCATTATCGATTTTTTTTGACAGAGCGCACTAGGCTCATTTGCATATTTCTATAACTAGTGGTATATCGAAAATATAGAATGGTGTTATTCCACTCCCACACCGTAAGTTATGTGACAAATATATGTATACGAGACCCTGAGCCTCTTTTGCACCGCGGTGTAACTTCGGATTAGATCGCATGCGGGAGGTCGTGGGTTTAATTCCAGGATGGGTCATACTAAAGACTTTATAAAACTGGAACTAGTAGCGCCCTTGCTTGACCTTCAGTTAATAAATGGTATTGCTAGGATTGGTCAGTCCGGTAATAGTATAATGTGACTGGGTGGGGTGTCTACGGAGTGATATTCCAGTGTGGCAGCGCTATAACATTGAGCATTGAAATCATTACAAGTAGACACAGTCGTGATAACTAAAGGTGGTTAAATGGTTATATACTCTACCTTTTGTAGCACCATACTGACATAATCACGCACATCTGCGGTGCTACGATTCGTCAGTCTGTATCCAAGTTTTAATTCTGTCACCACATGCTGAAGCACAATTACAAGTATTAAATTAACTAATTAGCTTTATCACGACCTATATTCCTACCGACACTCACTCACTCACTCACTCACTCACTCACTCACTCACTCACTCACTCACTCACTCCCTCCCTCCCTCCCTCCCTCCCTCCCTCCCCTCCCTCCCTCCCTCCCTCCCTCCCTCCCTCCCTCCCTCCCTCCCTCCCCACTCACTCACTCACTCACTCACTCACTCACTCACTCACTCACTCACTCACTCACTCCCTCCCTCCCTCCCTCCCTCCCTCCCTCCCTCCCTCCCTCCCTCCCTCCCTCCCTCCCTCCCTCACTCACTCACTCACTCACTCACTCACTCACTCACTCACTCACTCACTCACTCACTCACTCACTCACTCACTCACTCACTCACTCACTCACTCACTCACTCACTCACTCCTCCCTCCCTCCCTCCCTCCCTCCCTCCCTCCCTCCCTCCCTCCCTCACTCACTCACTCACTCACTCACTCACTCACTCACTCACTCACTCACTCACTCACTCACTCACTCACTCACTCACTTCACTCACTCACTCACTCACTCACTCACTCACTCCCTCCCTCCCTCCCTCCCTCCCTCCCTCCCTCACTCACTCACTCACTCACTCACTCACTCACTCACTCACTCACTCACTCACTCCACTCACTCACTCACTCACTCACTCACTCACTCCCTCCCTCCCTCCCTCCCTCCCTCCCTCCCTCCCTCCCTCCCTCCCTCCCTCCCTCCCTCCCTCCCTCCCTCCCTCACTCACTCACTCACTCACTCACTCACTCACTCACTCATTCACTCATTCACGTTACTAACCGTTCCCCAGGTGTCAATGAATGTATTATAAGCTGCAGCATCCAGTTTTTCCGGAAGTGCACACACGTCGGAGGTGAATTCTTCAGAAAGTAGGAATGCTTTAGATTCGACAAGCGACATCAAGTATCTGGCCGTGCCATGGGTACAGGTGGATGATATGTCCTGAATCACTTTGTGCTGACCCTGTGTCTCAGTCTTGACCGAACTGTAACCTACACAGAACCATAAACGTAGGTGAGAATGTAAGTTGAACGAATGCCACTTTTGGCGG